>JAMQGT020012193.1:107500-307992 GCA_024447675.2 Pterophyllum scalare
GGCTTGATATGGAGTTAATTGCTCTAACACTGTATTATATTCATATGTTAATTAGCTCTAATTAGCAGCTGTCTGTTCATACTAATTGATCTACCATATCACCACCACATATGAACACTTAGCTCCAAAACCCAAGCTGTGATCACCATCATTCATGGTTCTAAACAGCAGCACGCAGACCTGTGGGTCACATCAGATTTCTGAATGCTGTAACAGGACCATGATAAAGATGATGTATTCATCACCTTATTCACACACACTTATCTGTAAGCTAATTCATTTTAAACAGCATCTGATCTGAGTCTAATTTAATCTGTCATGTATTCTGATTTAAATTATAGATATGATTTAATCTGAACTAATGAAGCTTATTACATGTGATGTGATGAACATTAAACAGCGTTACAGACTGAATGAGCAGTGAAACGGTGATAATGTAACACTGCGATGAGCACTGAGCCCACTGACTCATCACATTACTGTCAGTGAGGAATGAGGTCATTCAACAGTGACTGCAGCCACTTTAAAGGGGAAAGTTTAGGGTTCAAAACTTCTATTTTCCTCTCAGGCGTCAACACAGACTATAAAAATGTAAAATTATGAAACAAACAAACACTCCACAGGTCATGGACTCACACTGCAGACCTGAGCCAGCCTGTTGTGATTAGATAAGCAGCTGAGCAGCTGTACTCAATTGATTGCTGTCAGTTTGAATGAGCTGAAGCGCCGTCACGCACAGAAAGGCCATCGCAGTGTCCGATGGAAACTTCAGCTATGATCCAAAATCTGTAATGCCTCGGAACGCCCACCAGGAGCTGAGAGTGACTTTATCACTGGGAATTTTAGAGACTCATCACTGACTCAGCACTTTTGGAGAAGTCACTGAAAACTGGGGAAACTCTGTTTGCAGATTTGGAAGGTGACCTTTGACCTAAGGTGGAAAAAAGATCTTAGAGGCTGATTTATTTTTACTCATCTGGATCCTGAGAGCTGATGGTTCCTGTAGGTCAGCTGACCGTGGGCTGCCGGGCAGAGCTGCACACACACACACACACACACACACACACAGATACACACACAGACACACACACACACAGATACACACACAGACACACACACACACAGATACACACACAGACACACAGACGGACACAGACACACACGCACACACAGATACACACACAGACACACACGCACACACAGATACACACACAGACACACACGCACACACAGATACACACACAGACACACACACACAGATACACACACAGACACGCACACACAGATACACACACAGACACGCACACACAGATACACACACAGACACACAGACACACACACAGACACACACACACAGATACACACACAGACACACACACACAGATACACACACAGACACACACACACAGATACACACACAGACACACAGACACACAGACGGACACAGACACACAGACACACACACACAGACACACAGACACACACACACACACTGATTTACTGTAAGTCCACACTGAGGTTTCACACACAGACGAGTCCACTGCAGTAACCCCAGGTGGGCACCAGGTGTCCCCGTTGTGCCGTCCTGATCAGTCTTTGTGTTTGCAGTGTTACCCTGCGCCTTCGTTTATTTGTGAAGGAAGACACCTGAAACACTTTAATAAAAGAAATTAAGACATTTAATATATTAAAGGATCAGACGTGTACTGTCGGTCCAGGGAGACAGGCCTTGTCTGCAGCTGGCTGTTGCTCCCCTCCCCGCAGAGTGCAGCCTCTAACTAACGGTAACATTTTTATACCGCCACTATCTACAAGCAAAACAGAGACTGTGTGCTGCGGTTTGGCCTTCGTCATTAGTCCGTCCAGTGCTGGCTCTCATGACTTTCTTCTATCAGCGATTCTGTACAGGACTTTGTCGACGATGTTTCCCTTAATCATTACAAAGTAGTTGTATCCAGATTAATGAGAGAACATGGTGTTGTTTTAGTTGTACATGCTGTGGCCAGACCTTCAAGAATAAGATAAACTGAGACTGGGAAGTTAGTCTGGCGCTTTCTGATGCCTGATGTATTTATTTATGTATTAAATTGTCTGTTGTTTGCTTAGGCCACTGTTTATTAATTAATTTCCTGGAGTTTGCCATTTTATTCTTTGCTGTTGAGGTTTACTTTTTACTCAGACTGACCTTTTTAAGCTCATATTTATTTAAATAGACCAAAAAGATATCATTTACAGCACATAAAATATTTCAGTTTGCTTTTGAAATCTAATATGATGAGAACTGAAACCTGGTCTGGGTCTGGTTTCATCTGGATGCATGTGCCAGAGAGAAAAATATTATTGGATTAAACACGTGGAAATATGTTCAATCTAAAACTTCCCCCTGTGAAACCTTAAGTATGAATGTTGCTGTAACAATTTTATTGTTAGTTTAGGCTGCGCCAAAGCTTACTCTCGGTTTTTGGAGGTCCATTTTAATAAGATGCAGCCACACAGACTAATTAGCAGTTAGCATAAACGTTCAGTGAGCCGGTAACATCCTGTTGGCAAGTCTTCAAAACTTTAGTGAAAACTTTGACTGTGAAGTTTATTGAGAGCGTGTGGAAACAGTACAGGACCGATGAGACTAACAAACGAACCAACATGTTTCTGCTCGTTTTCTCTCCCTGTATCACAGGTGTTCAGGTGTGTTGGGGTTTTTTGTCCAGCACTTTAATGATGCACCCTGCTTTAGAGTAGGAGCATTTTTTTCAGCCATTAGAGGTCCAGCAGGTGCAGTTTGAATATTATGGTCAAACTTTGGATGCTTCACCACAGGAAGACTCATCTGTCACACTTTTTTAAACCCTCCTCCCATTTCATGCCTCCTGCAGGAGGGCGGTGTGGACCAGAAGGTGAAGTTCACTGTTGGTGGTTCATTTCTGCCTCCTGCGAGTCCAAATACTGAAGTGCTCTCGGAAGATACTGAACATTGAATTTCCAAGTTTCAGTAAAGCCAAAGTGAGAAATAAATGCGAGTCCATACTGAGGAATGGGAGGCCTTTGGTTCAGGTTCATTTATGTGTACAGTGCCATTTCACAACAGCCACCTCAGGGAAAGACCCTACAATATCTGAGAGAAAACCCCAACAATTGGCAACGGTGGGGAGGAAGAATTTCCTTTTAACAGGAAGAGACCTTCAAGAGAACCAGACTCATGACTCTTCCTTCATGGTTAAGAAGGGATACCAGCAGCTCTACTTTCTCAGGGGGGGTTGACAGTCTTGAACACAGATGTAAGGTGGAGGCGTCCTGTGTAGCTGTTAGCTGCTCTGTGGCAGAGACGAAGGCTCTGCTGAAAGCTGCTCAGGGGATCATCACAGACGTAAGACCCTGCTCACCCCAGGGAGGGGAGCAGACCGTGGAGAAGCTGTTCCTCCTCCCTGTAAGGCTGCTGGACTCTGCTGTGCTCGGAGTCTCTGCTTGTTTCTGTATGATGATGTTGGTGTTAAACCATGTATCCAACAATCATGTTGATGGTTGTGGTGAGAGAGGACAGGGCATGAATAGAGATCAGCCTGAGCCAGTGACAAAGCTAAGGGATGGCTATCTCCATGACTCCTCCCTCCTGATGACATCACAGGTTCTGACAGATGGCAGGTTGCAAGGGGGCTCCAAAAACTCAGGTTTCACAATAAAAGCACGTGTAAGGATATATAAAAGTATCTTCTCAAACAACCCGAGGTGTTTCCTGTTGATATAAAACTTCAGGTATGTTCGGCCATGGAACTGATCTGTGGTTATATTAAAGTATTTGTAAGGCTTGGATGCTGCAGGTTACCTGATAACATGAAGTTCAGCCTCAGGGAAACAGAACAGTCTCCTGAGCTTGTGATCGCCTGAGATCACACAGTCACCACAACAGCAGTCCGTGCTGGGTGTGTGTGTGCGACACAGGTTAGTGTGCTGTGTTGGAAACATGACTGTGTGTGATAAAGTCTGGCACTGAGGGGAAGACTTTGAGTCACGCTATTGTTTCAATGTCAACAGAACAGAGTCGGCTTTCCCGCATCACCTCGAGCACTCGCACACACAGACCCCAGACTGGCTGAAAACAAGAGCGCTGTCAGCTGAGGCCGGTGTGTGGGCCATAAATGTGTCCTGTTTTTGTGCGATAATGTGAACATGTGACTCTGCTCGCCCCCCAGGAGCCCAGCACCAAGCGCAGTAAGCCTGTATCCCGGGTGGCATCTCTGGCCAGCCTGCTGCCTCCCGTCAAGACCACGCCGCTGAAGAGGATTGGTCAGACACTGCAGGTGAACCGCCAATCAGATGTCTTCATTTTCTTTTGGATTTGGTCCTTTATGATAGGAAATGAGAGTGAGTCCTTTCTGTTTCCCGTGTTCCTCGTTTCAGTGTATTTATTTATTTAAGGACATGAACTCAGATCAGTTTTAATGGCTGCAGCTTGGTTTCATGCATCAGTCTCACAGCCATAAATACTGCAGTTTACAGCAGACAATGCCAGTGAAGTCAGTGCTTTAAACCTGCACTCGTTCTAATGGCAGGAAGACGTCTGGATGATATCGATGTTTATGAGTGGACTTCACTAACAACCGGGTGACATCACAGTGGCTGCGTCCAATACGGTGCGAGCTAGCCTGTCCTGGAGGAGGGAGATCATAATATAAATAAGATTTACCGCTGCAGTTACAGCGACCATGAAAAATCCATAATATGTCATTGTTTTTTTTTTTGTTGCTCCTTCTTTTATATACAGTCTGTGGTCCAAATACTTTGTTGTTGAATTTGTGAACATGAATTCATGGTTGTGTGTTTTGGCCCAGGACACTCTTAGAGACAAAGGTTAAAACTCAAATTAAAAGTCCTTGTTTTAAGCATTTAATGTTTGGCCCTAACCTGCTGTAACTGTAGTTAAATTCTCCCCATTGTTGTTGCTTTTATGCACACAAGCTTCTGTCTTCATCTTTTGTACTGATGAGTAAACTGGGAACATCAAAGCGTTAGGCGTGGGAAACCTGGGACTCATATTTACAGGGAAAATGAAGAGCTTCTAACTTTCAGGCTCCGGGACACCAAGAAAAGCTTTAAGCTACAGATGCCGAAAACAGCAGCGTTAAAGAAAGCAGAAATAAATGGGTTTTAAACGTCTCTGTCTCTGCAGCGCACCATCACTTTTCGTAATGAGAGCCGGGCGGCGAGAACTGCTCCTCCTCATCCTCCTTCCTCCTCCTCAGTGATGAAGGCACGTGTTACAGCGACACTCTCCAGCCCGTCGTCCTCCGTGACCACCCCGAGGGTTTCCACGGCGGCTGCTCCGGCCTCCAAGCGTCGGGACAGCAAGCTGTGGAGCGAGACGTTCGATGTCCGACTGGGAGCGGCACAGCCCCTGAGCCCCAAGGAGATAAAACGACAAGAGGTAAAAGAAACACGCTGAATTTGTATCAGTTTATCAAATGTCTTCAGTTACATAGTTACAATATTATCATTTAAAAAGTGGAAGATAGTCTCAACTATGATCAAACGTATGCTATAAACCCCAGAGGCCTGAACCAGTTATTCATAAACTCCTACTCCCTTTGCAGGCTATATTTGAGCTGGCTCAGGGCGAGCAGGACTTGGTGGAGGACCTGAAGTTGGCCAAGAAGGTGAAGAAACACTTTGACTGTGTTCACGAAGAACCTGCCTTCCTTCTGCAGTTTCACGTTCTCACCTGCATGTTTTTATGCGCGTGCTGTAGGCCTACCATGACCCGATGCTGACCCTGTCCATCATGACCGAGCAGGAGCTGAACCAGATCTTTGGTACCCTGGAATCGCTGATCCCTCTGCATGAAGGTAGGAGCATGTTTTGATTGCTATTATTTGCATTACGGTTTCACAGGAATCATCTGCACGATCTCCATATTTCTCCTGGGCGCTCCGGCTTCTTCCGACAGGTTAACTGGTGGTTTCAAAGGGACCTTTCATGTGATGATGACGGGTTTTCAGTCTCTCTGTTCTTCTGCCTTGTGATAAACTGGTGACCCGTCTGAACCGGAGAAGCAGTTCAGATAAAGGATTGTTGAACTTTCTGTGAAATCTAAATCCTCCAGAAAGTTTCAAAACCGTTCCCAGACTCCTCTTTAAGCCTCTTGGACATCATCTGTCTGTGAGGGGAGAAGCTTCCTCCTTCAGTGGCCGTAGAGTTGCACTCACCTGTTCACGGGCTGATGGCTGGTGTAAAAGCGTGGGGTGAGCTATGGGAGTGAAACTTTCTGTTGACCTCTTTGTATTTTTGTGAGTTTTGTTTGTACGGACATTTTTATTGGAGCTCCATCACCGCTGAGACAAATAAAGGTATCAAACGGAGTCTTGAAGGTTACTGTGTTTGGTGTGCGCGTCAGCAGTTTTCTCCCATGTTCAGCCCACGGCGGCTCATTGGTTTTGAGGGTCATTACTGAGCTGCACTTCACCCATTATTCCCACTCTGACTCGTCTCTTCAGAAATAAACCTCCCCGTCTCTCCTCAGACTTGCTGAGTCGCCTCCGCGATGCCAGAAAACCCGATGGGTCCACAGAACATGTAGGACACATCTTAACCGACTGGGTGAGTGTTCTCCTAATCAGCAGTCGATTGTGATATCTGCTCTTCACGAGGAATTTCTAAGCAGGTGTGCGTCTTTGTGTCGCTCCAGCTTCCTTGCCTCTCCGCCTACACGCCGTACTGCAGTAACCAGGTGAAAGCCAAAGCCCTGTTGGACCAGAAAAAGCAGGACCGGCGAGTCCAGGACTTCTTGCAGCGCTGTCTCCAGTCACCTTTCAGCAGGAAGTTGGACCTGTGGAACTTCCTGGACATCCCGCGCAGCCGGCTGGTGAAATACCCACTGCTGCTCAGGGAGATCCTGAAGCACACGGCCAACGACCACCCGGATCGGCAGCACCTGGACGAAGCGGTGAGGAAAACTAACATCACAACACCTTATCAGGTGGGAGCACCAGGCAAAAGCTTTAAAAAGGTGAATACTAGTTCTTTGGAGCAGACACGCTTCAAGACTCACCTTCATCGCAAAGACAGTCCTTTAAGGAACAGTAACGGCAGCGAGGCATGCAGGAACATCTTGACTGTGGAGCTCTGTGACTGCCCCAAGGCTGCATGCTGGGGGGGTGTAGCTTTGACATTTGAATCTGCACATTAGGCTGAAGTCAAAGCATCTCCACTATTTGCAGAAGTAAAGTTTCTTCAGACAACTTCACAAAGTCAGAAAAAATGTGGTTTTCATCTTGAATCTAACCGTCAGAGCGATCCTGAGAGCAGGAAACACGAGCTGCAGGAATCAGCAGACCACACTTGTTAACTGATAACCGTGTGTGTGTCTGCCCCACAGATGCTGATGGTGCAGAGCGTGGTGGCAGACATCAACAGGCGAACGGGAGAGTCGGAGTGTCAGTACTACAAGGATCGTCTGCTGTACACGGAGGACGGACAAAGGGACGAACTCCTCGACCGCTCCAAGACCCTCAGCTGCCACGGAGAGCTGAAGAACAACAGAGGGCTCGTTAGTACATTTCTACAGTTATCCCCCCCCCTTTTAGCGATTCATGTTCTACAATAAAGACATTCTATTCTACCCCCCCATTTCTTCACTTTAATTATTTGGTCTAAAGATTAAAGTGGAACTCTTCAGATGTACGGGTGATCCCAGTGAGGCTGCTCTAAGATCTCTAATGTGAGAGCAGCCACATGCCTTTAGCTTTGAACACAGACGCCTCACTGTTCAGCCTTCTGTTTGTGAGGAGAAGCCAATCAGAAGAAAGAAGGCTTAAAGGAGGAGGAGCTAAAGCTGCATAAACTGAAAGGCTGCACCAAGGCTCAGGATAAGATAAATATGGCTTATTTTGAGCTGTCAATCATGCAAAGCTACTCTAGTAGAGTGCAGAACAGACCCCTCAGTAAAAACATCAAATAAATTGTTGCCTTGGCTGAAATCCTCTCAGATCTTAGTATCAAATTAAATAAATGCTCAGCATCACTGATTACATTTTTTTTTCACTTTCATCAACCTTGCTGTACAGAAATGCTTTAATGTTTTAATATCTTTAATCGTTGGGTGGAAAATGAAAACTGCTCTCTGTCGTTCTCTCTTTCCAGAAACTTCACGTGTTCCTTTTCCAGGACGTCCTGGTCATCACCAGATCCGTCTCGTTGAGCGAGCAGCCGGTCAGCTATCAGCTCTGCCGCCAGCCCATCCCCATCCGTCAGCTCGACCTGGAGGAACTAGCAGATGGGGAGATAAGAGTGGGCGGGTCCATCAGAGGGGCCTTCAGCAACAATGAGCGGAGTCAGTGCTCAACACAAAGCACACAAACTACAAACACACAAGCTTTAAATAAATAAATGAATAAAGTTTACGTATGTCCCCTGAATGTGACACATTTAAAGGAAGCCGACTATAAGGACACACTCAAAAGGCAGCTCAGCCAAACAACACGAGCTTCATTTATTGGATGAAGACAGAAAAATGCATTAAATTATATAAAAACTTGTTGGTAGAGCTACGAATGTAAGAAACATGTGCAGTGTTGGACCATCAGTGACGACCTGTGGAATAAGTTAAACTTTAGACCCGGGTTATCTTTTTTCACCCCCCTCACAGGCCTGATTAAACCTGGTTTTAGGGTCAAAGTTAGACTGATGCACTGGCTGGAGTAATGTGGACGCTGTACTGGTGGATGGATGGGTGGGTGGATGGATGGGTGGGTGGATGGATGGGTGGGTGGATGGCTAAGAAGCCTTAATGTCAGTGAGAGCCAAAGAAAGCATGCCTGTGTGTGTGCATGTGCCCCTCCCCTGCACACAGAGTGCAGACGACCTTTGTCCAAAATACTGTCACCTTTTATCTGAATGACCTTCGGTCTCAGCACTCGTGTGCTTTTGTTTGATGTTTTATTTTAAAATCTTCTGCAAAGTACGTGTCCTGATCACCATTATTTAACATAAATGATTAGATTAGATTAGATTAGATTAGATTTTGTTAATCCTTTTGGGAGGATTCTGTCAGGGAAATTACAGAAATTGAAGAAACCTGTTTATTTGTAACAATAAGATAAAATCAGGTTTTTAATGTTTCAAATACCAGTATATACATTCACCATAAATACACATTTAAAACTTGGTGTCTGACCCTAATAACCGACCATGTCTTCTGTTTTCTCGCCCTCTCAGCAAAGAACTTCTTCCGGGTTTCATACCGTACTGGAGGGCAGCTGCAGAGCCACTGCTTCCAGGCCAGCGACGCCTTCAACAAGCAGCAGTGGATCAACTGCATCAGACAAGCCAAAGAAGCTGCAGCACTGACTGGAGAGCAGCCATCACAGACGGGACGGTGTCCAGAGACAGGGCTCAGTGGACAGATAGGGCTGAGTCTGTGCAATGACTCGGGGCATGGGAACGAACAGGGGGTGTCGGGGCAGATAGAGAAAGGCCAGGGTTTGGAGGGAGAGGTGAGTCTGCGTGGAAAGGAAGATATTGGACTGATTGATGAGGGTGGCTTGGGTTTAACTCGGGAGATGACGACGAAGGCAGATTTGGGTTTGCACGGTGAGCCAGGGCTGGTGGTCAGTGAGACGGAGACAGGTGTGGAGGTGGGGAGAAAGCAGGCTATCAGTGAGATGGCAGCAGAATCAGGAGCCACTGCAGACCTTAAGGTGGATGAAGAAGGGCAGACACTCAACACATGTGATGATGCAGTTCACATTTCCCTCCTCTCCTCTTCTGGCCCCAAAGGAGAGGAGGATGAGGTGATGGAGGAGGAGGAGGGCATGGACACCGGCGAGATGGACTCGCTGCAGAGCGAGGAGCTCATCCACAGGTGCTGATAGGACGACACCTCACCTGACTGGAACTGCAGTCAATCAAACGTGGGATTCAGCGACGATGTAACTGACAAACAAAGCCAAAGAAACACGTACGATCAAACTAAAGTCACATGACCAAAGGTGCTCACTGTTCATAGGCTGCTGCTCAGAAACAAGGCTAAAGGGGGCAAAAACCTGCTGTCGGTGTAATCATGAGTGTCGTCCTCCTCAGAGCATCCTTGGTAATATTACTGTAATGTGTTAATAATAGAACAACATGCACTGAAATCTCCTTTTCTAATCATACATGATGAAATATACATTTATACATTTCAAAAGTTTCCATTTCTCAGTTTCTACATCCTTGTTTCCTCTCCTTGTGTCCTCTCTTCTCATCAGCCCCTCCCAGCAGGGAAACAGACGTCTCTGAGCTGCCCTCAGTTTTCGTACCACCTGCTGTTGTCTTTTATGATCTCAGATGCACCACCTTTTATATATGTAGGGCTACCTGGAATTAAATTTATAACGTAGGACAGTGTGACATTATATCACACTTTTTTTAAATCACACACATCTTCAGTTATTTACGCCGTGGTTCGTGTTTGCCAGCTGTGTCACGTCTCTTTGATCAGCTGAAATTAAAATCACTCCTGCAAAGATGCACGTCTGTGTGCACATAACACGTGCTCCTGCACATCTCCCCTCTCTTTGTTCCTCTGTCCTACATTTCAGAAGCTGAGACATCCTTCAGCGCGGCGTATGACGATTCACTCCCTTACTGCACGCATTATGGAGGACTCAAAATAAAAGATGTGTGAGTTCCCTAAAAGGTGAAGTCCAGGAGAGGAGACGTGGAGCAGTAACATGAATGCGCTCCATGTGAAATAAAGATAAAGGAGGCTGCTGTTTCTGATGAGGACAGAGGAAAAGGTGACAGCAAACAGTAAATGTCAAGGAAATGAGTCAGAAAGCTCAGGAGGAAACTGGCACTGCCTTGCAATGAGAAACAGTGTCAGAGGGCAGTGGGACCCTCCTCTCCCTCATGTTAAACAGTCCCTGGTCGAAGTGCTGCACCCACTCTGGTCAGCCCGTAGACGCCAAAATAAAAGCCCTGGTGAGTTTAGAGTTTGTGTCGGGAGAGTTGAGGAAATGAAAGCCCTACAGAGAAATACTGCTCCGCAGTTGCTAAATGATGGGCGCACAGGTTGGCCATGTGACAGGCTGCAGTTAGTCATGATGTCATTAAGAGAACTGGACGCCACACCCTGTGGAAGTCGCTCACCAGGCACGCACTGTTGTAAGGCTTCCTTTCTACCTCCCACCCCCCCAACTCTGCCATAGCTAACATTAACTGTTTTAAAATGGACCTGCCACCACTTCCCAGCAGCAGGCAGTGACCAGGCTGAGACCCAAACTGATGTCTCCGATCACTGAAGATCAGATATTTGGTCCCTCTTCTCATTTGGGTTATGAACACAGAGGTGTGGGGGTGTCCCTCTAACGGGCTTCAGCACTGGCTGTGTGGGTGACAAACAGAAAACTGGGAAATTAGCCAAGGTTAGAGTCTACACACCGATTCTGTTGCAGAGATTGAGTAGAGCCACAGACTGTATATAAATGATGGACTTTGAACCTGCATTCTTTCTCATTTTCAACAGGGGGCGACTCCTCTGGTTGCAAAAAGAAGTCAGCAGAATGTCATAATTTCAGTCCCCTAACTGAAGGCTTCCAGGAAGGTGTGTACCACACAGGAAGCTTTCATATTAATTAGATAATTCCAATAAAAATGCTCCAACAGTGAAGGTGTGCAGTAATACCTGTCAATCAAAGCAGCAAAGCTCCTAACTTTGAGCCTAAAAGCCCTGCTGAATTGTTATGAAGGGGGAAACTATTCACGCTGTTAATATGTTTTTTTTTTTTAATGCTGTAAAGTGGAGCATTTCTACATGGAAATCTACGGGGGATTGATTTCCTAGCCTCAAGTGGCCATCGGAGGCTTTTTTTTTAGTTCTGTCACCTGGTCAGTCATCTCCTGTTTAATTTTCTGGTCAGGTGTAGGATTACTTCCTCCTCAGTAAGTCATTTAAATGGCTGTGTTTCATGAACTGTTGAAATGGTGTCTGAAAACACTGGAAACACTCAGCTGTAATTCACTTTTGATGGGTTAGCAGATTCTATTTATCATATATCCCAACAGCTCTGCTGTAGCTTTACCACAAAGCTGCTGCAAACTGAAATGCTCTGCATTCAAAGTTGTGTTGAAGGAGGAGCCTGTTGTGTGTGTACTGTATGTATATAAATATGTATATGAAGTATATGTGTGAGAAGGAAAAAAGCCAAGCATTACTGTTTGTTATATATGTGCCACGTGCTACACATGAAATATGATTGCAATGTTAAGAATCAGTTCTGAAGATGCTAATGATGACATCTACACTCAGTTTTGAATGAATTACAATACGGTGCAAAAGTCTTGAGCCACCCTTCATTTCTTTATATTTTGCTAGGGAAATGGGGAGTAGGTGCAGTGATTTACATGCATGGACATGCAGTACCTCAGGCAGGAACAGAGTACACAGTATCTGGTGTGACCGCCTTTATCCTTCAGCACAGCCTGAACTCTGAGGCAGCTTCTGGCATTGCTTTAAGCAGTCCTCAGGAATCGTTCTCCAGGACAGTCAAAGCTCTTCTTTTTGCACATCCAGTAAAAGAAATGGGAACAAATGCTATGTTTTTGCACCGGCTCCAAGTAACAACGTGTCTAAAGAGACTATTTAAAATTGGTTCTTTGCAAAGTGGTCTGTGTAAACACAACACTGGTTCATGCTTTGAGTTATGAGCCTTTTTTTAATGCTTGAATCATGGGTCAGTGTTGAGTGACTTAACAAACAAACAAAAAACTTTCATCAGAAAATGGTCAGGTACAGGGACTGGCCTGAAAATGACTGAAATAGCAGCCAGTGTTCAAAGAAAACATTTGAAAGCCCTTCAGAAATCTGGAGACCTGCTGCTCAAGCGCAGCTTGAGAAAAATATGTCTGGCTCAAAACTTTTGCACAGCCCTTATAAAAGGAGATTTGAACATCTCAGCGCGGAGAACACTCACTCTGTTTTATAACAATGAAAAAGGTGATGTTTCAGCTCAAGTGTTATTGTGAGGACCAAAGCATCAATAAATTGTTTTAATACAAAGTGTTACTGTTGGTCTGAAAAATGCAGCATTAACAAACATCCAAAAACAAAAAGAGAAGAACTATCAACGGGCACAACAAGCCCCGCCCTCGGGAGATGTTTTAGCTGATTTGAATGTTTTCTGTAACACACAGGTCCTATTGTCCATGCCCGTGCCCTTTGACCTTTACCTGAAGGGCAAGGTCACTGAAATTTGTCCGAGACTTTCAATAGATCCATTCATGTTGTGAATTTGAACCTCCTACCTCACATCGTTCTCAAGATTTTCAGAAAAGCTACCTATGACCTCTGACCTTGACCCAATTATGGCTAAAATGTAATCAGGTGCTCTGGGGTCAGGTCACTGTCTATCTTTCATGCAATTTTGGTATGAATTGAGCTGGTAGTTCAGGTGCAATATCGTTATCATGCTAAGTTCCACCCTCCGGGGCAGGGTAACAAAATAAACAACACTCTGTTCCTCCCATTGCGCACACACAGATTCAATCAATCAAGTGCACATAAACTGCAGTTACAAACTCTTCCAAACCAGGGGTATCAAACATAAGGTCCAGGGGCCGGATCAGGCCCACCAAACAGTCTGATCCAGCCCACTGGATTGCTTTACAAAATGTGAAAATTACAAAGAAGGAGGTCAGATTTTCAGTCTTCTTACAAACATGGCCTCTCATACACCAAAGTAAGTAAATATAATCCAATAAATGGATTTTGAAAATGAGAGGATCTAAGATTGCACCCTGAGGAACACCTCTGCCACTGAAAAAACAAACAAACGTGTGCATCAATTAAGGTGGGATTTCGGCAGGTGGGGAATTGTGAGCTCCGGTACACACTATGATCAGCTGACCTCTGCTGCTGCTTCTGAAGTTTTCAGCTCTTTGTGGATTTACCCAGCTGTATTCTACATGAGCCATCATGGCTACTTACCAACGCTGTTCAACAAGATAGCCAAGGCAGAATCTGATAATAACAATACAGAATAAATAACGAATAAAAATCACAGCCAAAAAGTGATTGTAGCTTCTCCTTTGTGACAGGAGTGTTGTTTCTGCCTCAGAATGACTTCATATCATTTATGAGAGGTGTGTTTGACATATGGTTTGGAAATGTTTGGCCAAAAAATCATTTTTACAACAGTTAAAATACAGTCTGTCATTTTTTGGCAAATACGGAAAATCACGTTTTGGCACAACAACGGGATTTCCTTTTTGCGCATGCACCAAGACACTCCAGCATGGCCCATTGCTGCAAACTAATATTTAGCAATATTACAGATCAGCGAAGCCTGCACTGTTCGGCACAAACTCGGAATATCAGGAAATAAATGACATTTCACAGCCTGCAGTGACCAGATAAGCTCGGAAAGGTATCGTGCACAGTTACGCTGTCAGTATATTAATACTAAAAACTAAACTCTCATTTTTCCCAGCTCGCCTCACTATGACACAAACATCACGCTTATTTCCGCCTGGGGGAAAAAAACGAAACTGTATCTTCAGGCAGCGAGAGGCACAGAAACAGCCGGTGTGTTTGTTTGTGTTATCTGAGCTCGTTTGCATTTCAAATTTCAGTAACTGCCAGTAACAGCAGCCCCGTTTATGCCCCCCTGCAGCTGCACTGCCTCGATGGCTGAAGTCCTTTAATGTCTGTCCGTGCGAAAGCATGAACAACAGGGATGTGCGGGAATAAAGGTGCTGCGTGCAGGCTGATCCTCGCTGCAGGAGGACTTGGGGGGGGGGGGCTTTTGCGAATGCAGAAGTGTGTGCACGGACAGCATTGTCTACCTGCACACAGATACACCACCTTTCCTTTGACTGACCATCGTAGTGATTGCTTCACACCTTGAGTGTGAATCCAGTAAAAAATATAACGACAGTTCTGGGAAATTACAGCAGACTGTCCAACAAAATATGTGTGCGGAGGCCATTTACAGCACTGTGCATACATACATATATGTACATACATACATATACATTCATGCATAACGTTCCTCTCACACATACACTGTTACCAAAAAAAAAAAAAAAAAAAAAAAAAAATATATATATATATATATATATATATATATATATATATTTGCAGTTTTCCCATAAGTTTACATGTTTTCATAAACTCCTAAATGTTTAATGTTTCCTTGTTAATTTGCCAGTTTTTACGTAAAATTGCAAGTTTTTTCCTTGTGAATTTAACATGTCTTTCTTTTAAATTAGCTTTTTTTTTTTTGCATAAATTGCACATTTGTTTTTTTCTGGTAAATTTGATGGTTTATTTTTTACATTTTTTCCCGTTTTTTCTCCACAAATTTGCCAGGTATACTTGTGTTCTTATAGATTTGCCTTTTTTCACCAGTGTTTTTGAAGCTTGCATTTTTTCCCTGTAAATTCAGCATTTCTTGTAATTTTTGCAATAATAATAATAATAATAATAATAATAATAATAAATTTCTCATAAATTTGCCATTTGGTCTCCTAACTTTTTTTTCTCTCTAGAAACTTGACAGGCAGTGTTTGTAAATTTGTCTTTTTTTTTTTTGTCAGAAAAGTTTTTCTGCCATATTTTCTCAAATAATTACAGGTCTCGTAAATTTACGGCTTTAATCTCTCCCCCTGTGCTCCGCTCCTTGTTGATGGTATCTTTTCCTTTCGGTGCCCCTCATATGCCATCGTACCGGTGCGCCACCCTGTATGTCGCAGGTTGAAGCTGGACTCTGCTCTTTGAAGCCGGCTGTGTTTGTTGGTCCGTTTCTGCTTCCACTGAAGCCGGAGTGAAACTGCAGGGAGGGCGCAGAAGATGGCAGCATTGAGTTAACCAGGTGCAGCTGGATCTCAGTGAAGAAGAACTGCGCTCACAGGAAGCATGGTGTGGGCTGTGTGCTGCTCCGACTCCCTGCGCTGCGGGATCCGGAGGTAACGGTGGCGTCATCGCGGGACTGTATCCGAGACAGGGTGCCGGAGTGAAGGTTGGGAAGGGACTCCTCGGTTAGGTCCAAAATACACACAATGGACGACAGCAGCCTACCTCGGAGGGAGGCATGTCGTGCGAGGAGGGTTTCTGCTGCTGCAGAGCTTGGAGCTAATGTTAGCCTGCAAGATGGCGAGGCGATCGACCTAACCTCTCCCAGAGAAAGTCAGCCTGGAGCGGACAGACCGGGCGCTGCTGGCGGGCGGATGGAGAGGAGGAACTCGGCACCACAAGTGGTCCATCAGAGGCATATGCCCAAGGAGCCCTACAAGTTCCACATACCGAAGAAAACTGAGGAAAAGAGAGGTGGGCCTTTTTGTGTGCATGTTAGGAAAATTTCAGAATGCTTTTCAGGACTTTAATATGTAAATTTATTAAGATTTTTTTATAATTATGCTTATTTTACACCTGAAACAGCCCTGAAGCTAGCAGCGGTAAAGTTCCATTATCGGACAGCTGACGGTCCATTCTCAGAAAACGCTGTTTTCTTGCTAACATCGCACAGCATGACCCGTACTCACAAATATGTGTGTCAAGTGTTTATCGCAACTATCACGATACATTTTAATTGTGTTAAACTTGCTGCAAGCTGCGGTGTGTTTCCGGACATGCTAACGCAGGTGAGGGATGCTAGGAGCTAGCGCTTTTAGCCAGTTACTGTTAACTACGTGCTTGCAAGTGATCCGCGGGGGTTTAATCTCACTTGGCAGCTAACTGTAGGCTGTTTGCGTGTGAAAGTAAATATCCGCGGATCCATCTTCGGCTTCTTTAGCTGCAGTTAGCCTTCATGTTGACTCCAGCTTCTGCTAACGAGGATTAGCTAAAGCGAGGTAACCGCCTCCTTGTTTACGTTTCAGTTACAGGGGTCCGAGTGCTCACCTGTATTTTGCGCTTTCTGCTCTCCCGTTTATGTTTTTTTTTTTTTTATCGTCCTGACCCAAAATTGTGAGTGATAAATGTTTTACATGGGGGCATTTTTGTAGCTTTTAACACGTCTGCAGATTTAAATGTCCAGGCTGGAGATGAAGCTTCTTGTTGTTGTTTTAGGGACTGCTGTAAGACTAAAGAGGCCACTGTACTGATGATGTCTGTAACATCACCCTTATTTGTGCCATGATTAAAACCAGCCAACCACAGGCAGCTCTGCAATCAGACCTTCACATCTCTTGGATGTCAAATATGTGGTGCATGCTTTTTTCACTCACAAGGATTCTTCACTCAGGGAATGTTAAAGGATTCATGTGTGCATCTATCTTCCATGTAGTTAAAGCGCTCACTATCCCATCCCATCCCATCCCATCCCATCCTATCCTATCCTATCCCATCCATCCCATCCGGTTCTTCATGTAAATTTGTCTTAGCAGAGCATTTTGATGGACATGCATGAGGACAGAGGAGAGGAGAGGCTTGCTGGAGGAGCTATAATCGAGGAGGCACAGCTTTGTCCTCTGGAAGTGTTTTTGCCTTCAAACTATAACAGAAGCGTGGCGCAGCTGGATTTTTACAAACTATGGAGGAACTGGCTCTGCAGATAACTGCTCCTTTCTGTTCACAAGTTTTTTCAGATGTACTACGATGCAAAGAGAGGGAAGGATCCAAGGATGTGCAAACTGGGAAATGAGAAAGGGGGGAGGCAGGAATGCACCGGTCTAAGTTTTGCCAGCCCGATGTGATAGCAGTACCCAGACTTTGAGTATCAATGCGAGTCCAGTGTTAAACTAATAGTCTGTAATCTCAGCCAGTTTATTTACAGCAGTCTCATTTTAGTGCAGCAGTGATGAGGCTCTTACCTGGCCTTCACTGTGAGTGAACGAAACATCACCTGAGCTTTTAGACACTTTGCTGCAGTTTGGAGTTCAAGTAAAAAAAATACTGCAAACACATGAAGTAAAGCTGTTGGCGTAGCAGGCCTGAAGTACCTCCAAACTGCTAGCGTTTGCTGTTGGCTCCCACCAGCGTGCTGCTGTTAACATGGCTTAGTAAATATAGAGGAATATATAATTTAAATAATAGATCAGCTGACCTTCCCGAGTATCAGATTGGTGCGAATCCAGTGGCCCAGTGTGTTTGTCATGCAGAAATGTTGGTTCTCTGTGACCCCGGCTAACTGCTCATACATGCTTTTAAGTGGCGTAGCAGAGGTTGGCGTCACAAACCCTGATACTAGAGTTCAAAAGACATTGGTTTTAATGGGGGGGGGGTAGGGTCTAAATATCCTAATACTCAACAATGAAACATGCACTGATGGGCCTCGTGTTGGTTGGATGTTTGCTTACTCAGAGGTCTGGGCCACACAGATCTGCAGATAATGATCAGATGATAATTCAGGTTCATTGCAAACTGATGTGTTTCCTATTGATGTGGCCTTGTGGCTTCATAGGCTGTGCTATGGAGTGGTTTGGTGCGCAGGTAAATGGTTCCCAGTGAAACCGCGATGGTGTGTTTGGCATTAATCACCCTGCTGGCTGATGACGCGTCAATCACAGGTCGTTGTGAAAGAAACTTTGTAGCTCAGCCCTCTGGATGCTGCTGGCTGAATCGAGTTCATTAATTATTGCTGTCTGAACCTTCGATACGATGCTGTCACCACGTTTGCAGGTTGTGTTTGAAGGTTTTGTTCAGTGCTGCGCTCTTTTTTTAGCTTCGGCTGAAACGAGCAGCGTTGTTCACCATCAGTCTCTCGGTGGAAACGTACCGCAGTATTGAAGCTGTGGTGCGCACACACACACACACACACACACACACACTGTGGGTTAATGGGGAATCATGTTTTGTTAAATTGCGCGTCAGTGTTTGATGCTCCAACTGAGCCTCTCAGCGCCGGGGGAGGCAGCTGCTGCAGGTCGTTCCCGTTCTCCCGAGAACCCGGCTGAAAAAAACAGCACCTGTCCTGCTGTAATTAAACCTGCCTAATACTTCTGCGCGCTCCTCACGGGGCGCCGTGATGCTGCGTGAGGACGGGCTGTTTTGGTGGGGGTTATTTCATATGATTGATACACGCGAACACCACAGTGACCGACAGCAATAAAAAGTTCTAAACAAGTTCAAGTTCAAGTCTTTCTGAATGGGAGGAGAGCTACACTGTTAATGAAAACCTCAAGATAAGGTGGAGAAAGCGTTATTTTTCTGCAGCTCCTTAAACGCCTGCTACACGTGCACAAAAGTTACACAAAGTTACAAAACGGGGAGTTCAATGACCTGCGTCTTTTCAGCGACGATACGCTCCCTGTCACCATATTCATGCAGCTGAATACTGTGACCCAATGAATTCATGATATTATTGTCACATTTAAACACAATTTGAATAACAGACGCATTTTACTGTCACTAAAGCGCTTCTTTATTTATCTGATCTGTTTTTTGGCAAATACAGTTGCACATAATCTAATAAACTGTGTTGAATAGAGAAATCTAGCAATATTGAAAGAAATCACGTCTAATCTGCTGGCCCACTTTAACGCTGCAGCACAATATGGTGAAGTCTGATACGTGGGCACATTATCAATCAGTATCAGTCAGTGTCGGTTCAAGTTTAAGCCCTGATCAGAGGCAGGGTTGTCTCGGCCCCGTGCTGCAACCAGCTGTGAGTCTGGAGATAGGTCGAGCAGCATTTTTTCAGTGTCTGTGCACAGATGAAGAGGCACTAAAGTATCGGGCTGTTTGAGGTGCATTCAACGAGTCGTAAAGGTGTAGAAATGAAGCGTCTCCTCGGCCGGAAGGAGAAACATCATTACCGTTCAGGGCGGGCGTGACGCCGAGGGTCTCCGTGACTCTGATCTCTGCGGCCTCTCTTGCAGCTCTGTTCCAGTACGTCTCCACTGAGTCCAGGGAGTACGAAGGCATGATGACCGTCCTGACCTCCAGCTACATCGACACCAACTCTGCCGGCTGCTTCACCTACTCCATGCCTCGGCTTGTCTACAGCGAGCTGCTGGATAAAGAGGTGAGAGAGTCGCTGTGAGCTCGTTACCCTGGAGACAAAATAAAGCAGTCAACATTAAGCTCACTCCAATAGAAGACATTAAATATTGTCATCATTCTTTCATTTTAAATGTCACAGGAAACTGAGACACTTTGTGTCACACAGCTTTCTCTCCTGGGGTGTTATGGTCACACCTTGTTGTTATACACGGGCCTGTTACATGGTTGTGTACTAACTTACTCACACTGTGGGCGACATGGAGAACAGTTGAAACTGTTCCCTGTAATAAACCCAAATGGTTCCCCTTTAGCGTAAAGAAATTTAAAAGAAAAATAAGTGCCGTGGCAGTCGTGCATCTCGTTAGCAGCTCTTCGGACTTTTGCCTTAAGAAGTTCATGCTGGAAAGGTCCGCTCGCTGCCTTCATCCTGTCAATCAAAAATCTCCACTGTAAACAGATTCTGCAGTAAATACTGAAAAAACAGGAACTTGTGTTATTTTTAAGGAGCTCTAAAAATAGAGAGCAGCTAATTTTATGCCATTTAATGTTTCCTCTGTTACTTGTTTAATTTAGTATTAGTATAGACAGGCTGTGGGTGATGTCAGTAAGAACACTACTGATTTTTAAGAGCCATGCATTGGGCCAGATTAGGACCTTTTACCGGGCTGGTTCTGGTTCCCGGGCCACAGATTTGACACCACTGGTTTGATACAGCCTTCATAGACGGTGCATTAGCACAGAGCCACTCTGCTATCTCCTGTTTTACTTTGCTTTGGTTTAACTTCCTGTCAGGGAAGACGTGAGGAGCAGGTAACAGCTGCCCGGCTGGTGTTGTAACATCTTTGGTGGGTGGTGGGGGGGTCCACACAGGAAGAGACCAGGCTTAGTAAGCGTGGCAAATTAGTGTGATGCCACAGGATCTGCAGCTGACAGCAGGTAGCTGTGCGTTAACGTGCGGTGGCGGGTCTGATCACAGAGGGAACTGTATGAAGGCTCGTCAGCGAGTCGTGGACGCTCTGCAGTTTCTGTGCAAGGCTGCAGCCTCACTGCTGTGAAGAGGAGCTGGGCTAATAAGTAAGCGTGTGTGCTGTATTGAGATGAGCTCTCCGTGTTCAGTCCAGGTCTGCGCAATCCCGGCATCATGGAGGGCCACGGAGCTCCAAACAGCTGTGAACATTCAGGGCGAGGACGAAGATCTGAGCTCTGAGCAGCAGCTGTCGGGGCCACGGCCAAGAGGCGTCCTTTAGTGTTGAATTTTAAGTTTCAGGACGTTTTGCGGTAAATCGCCGGCCACGAAATGTAGTTTAAAATCAGAATGAAATATTTAGATTAAAAAAATGCACAGGGGTGATGAAACTACATCACAGGATTAAAACAGTTCATGTTTTTCTTTGATTTTCTTTAAATCCTAAATTTCATCATCGGAGGAAGTGAAGCTGAGGCGATAGTGAAGCTGTTGATGCAGATTTAACCTCAGGTCAGCGATTGATGTTCTGAGTTTGTGTGTTTGTCACTGATCAGTTTGTTCATGTTTGCTTTTTGAGTTTGTGGAGAAAAGGAAGGAGATGAAGGCGGAGGGGAGGACCGATAAGGAGCTGGAGGAGTGCTACTGTTTCCTGTTGACAGACAGTCAGAAGGTGAGAGGAACACCGAGCCTCTGCTTTGGCATGTATCCACAGGCACACACCTGGGTTACGTACCTGAAGGACAGATTTCTTGGATCTGGAGAAATGAGTTTACAAAGAAAAGTCACTGATTTAGTTTTCCCCAGAGAACAGACTGATTGTTTGCTCTGTAAAATAAGTGGGAGCCCTTTGAGACTGAGCTGCTCTCCGGTCTGTGACCTCACGTCTGTGCTGTGTGTCGTCTTAGCTCCCCCTGCTCTGTGAGAAGGGACTGTTCGTGGGTCAGAGCTGGATCACAGTGCTGGGAAACCCCAGCAAAGGTAAGAGTGCACATTACCTGCATACTGAGTCAGTGCGCGCTAAAGGAGACGAGACAACAGCTTTCCACACAAATGTTTTTACAGTGAAAGGAGAAGACATTACCTTTGATCTGAACTTTATTACTTCCTGTGTGTGTGTGTGTGTGTGTAGGAGTGTATCTGTCCAGGTACTCGGACCTCCTGCAGATGAATTCTTTAACGCCTGGAACCTCGGGGGAGATTGTCATCTTCAAAGTGATGAAGGTCGGTCAGTCACAGGGTTCATTCGGGGTCACGGGAAAAGTCAGGAATGGTTATGGAATTTTACAGACCTGAAAAGTTTTGGAAAATTCAGTAAATCCAGAAAGTCCAAAAAGTGTGTGGGAATATGTTTCCCAAAAGCCTGTAAGAGTGAAGTCTGCCGCACACATGCACACTCGGGGCCATTAGGCATCATTTTGAATATTCACTAAATTATAATGTTTTTGTCCTAAAATGTATATTTCACCACCGCTTGGTAAGATGTAACAAACCGGCGGAACCTACAGTACTGTGCAAAATTCTTGAGCCGTCTCATATAGGATGGACGGAGGAAAGCTGGTGATTTATGACCTCAGTTTATGGTTTCAGTTTCAAGTCTTAAGGAACAGGAAACGATGTTGTCAGTTGTGTTTGTCATTAGTCTCTGCCGTTTGGATACGCAGTGTCTCAGTCAGATCCTCCAACCAACACCAACGTCGCAATGGCAAAGCTCACGGCTCAGAACAGGACTTCATGCAGCAGTGGGTGATGTCATGTTGGCTACATCAGTCTGATAGTCTGTTAGCAGAGCTGTGTCAGATGTCACTAAATATGATTATTTAAGTTTGACTTGTGTCTCGCAGTGAAGCTCGGGTCCTTCGTTTGGCTCTTTATCTTCACTTCAGGACGTCTCCAACAATCGAGCTTTTTAAAAACCCATTTGGAAACTCGTTTTTAGATCAGCTGTTTAAAGAAAATGCAGAGGTATCAAAAACTCCAACGTGACTCAAGAACAACGTGACCCTCAGAGTTTGCCCTTTGACCCCTGACCCCGAGTAAATAAACTGCTGACTGTGACATTTGTGATAAACTCCGTGTGTGCACATTGGAACCATCAGCTCCCCGGCTTTCAGGGGGCGCTGATTTAAATCTTTGTGCTGATGGAAATGATGGTGATGGAGATGTTGTTTTGGCTTTCAGGGAAAAGTGAAGAGCATCTATGAAAACATGAAGAACCTTCTGGATCCAACACCTCGCTTTGACAGCCACATCTCCAAGAACGCCAACAAAATCACCTCGCTCACCTCGTACCGCGCCTTTGAGCTCTCACAGGTAAACCCCCCCGGGCAGAAACTGGGCGCTTCCTCCCTCAGTGTAATCGCTCTGGGACAGAAACGATGCTGATGCTGCAGCGCGTCACGTTTTACCAGAGTGAGAACAGTTTGAGTGGTTTGTTATAATCAGATGGTCCTTTGTTGTTGGACTCTGTGTGTGTGTGTGTGTGTGTGTGTGTGTAGCCTTGTGTGTGGGGATGGTTCAGGTGTTACAGAAATGGACGTAAAATTACCTGTTTGGGAATATTTTGGTTTTTATTTTTTGAACTTTTTATTTAAATTTACACAGTTGACATTACTCAGAACATTGATCCTGTAGATATTATTTTACCTCCTATTGTAGCTTTTCCTGCATCCCACAAAATAGAAGGTGTGACCATTCCATTGTCATTTATAGCAAAAATATTCAGATATCGCTGACCTTATTTCTTCTCTTATGCCAGTAACGAGACATTAATTCTCCAGTATTTCATACACAGCTCCAATCCCAAATCGAGTGCCATTGAGACTGGGCTGTGGTCTGGGATGGTCACTGGTTCAGTCACACATTTTTTAACTGGTATACTTATGCTTTTGAAACTGATGATCTAACCGCGAGTAGCTCCCGTGAACTTGTGACATAAAGGTGAGCTTTACTTGGATGCAGGTGACGCCATGCGTCTGTCAATCCTAACGCCTTTATAGATAATAATAGACTTTATAATAATAGGGGTTTAGAAAATGTTGGCAGTTTATCTAATCTATTATTCAGTACACAATTAAAGTCTCCACCCATCATGGTTATCTGCAACCAAATGGGCCAGCAATCGTCCCTATGACCACAATATTATAGCGTCCCTCTTCATCTTGACAAATCTTTTCACAGTGAAAATGTACAGATCTATTAAAGTATGGCTACCCCCCTTTTTATATTTCCCATATGAAGTACTGTAAGCTTGATCTACCATCCTCTTTTAAATTTTTGGGATTCTGTTTCTGTGAGGTGTGTTTCTTGAAGTAGGGTGATACCACACTGCATTTTTTTTTTTTTATCTGACTCATCTTTTTTCTTTTAACTGGGTTATTTATTCCTTTTATATTATATGTACTTAGATTAAGCAACTTCATCATTATATTTGTATCTTTTCATATAATTATCCCCTGTCCACTCATCAGCATCTCTTAGACATAAAAAGTAAGAATAATCTAGCTCCAGATATGTAGAACTACACAAAATAAAACTAACCGCTGGCTTCAGGTAGAGCGAAACATGAACATTGAAAACCCAACTCCCAAACTTCCAGCCAGACACAGGCGATAAACGGTAACCACGTCTGAGCCCCGGTGATCATGGGGCACAGTGGTGACCTGGTCTCTCTGTGGCGATGAGCACACAATGTGCAACAGCGACCATCGTTACAATAACATGTGAAAAAGGTCTTTGTGAGTGAGAATCACTCATGTAAACGAAAAAGGAAAGAATCCCCCGTCAGAACATATTATTATTATTTAACCTTTGTGACAACTAAAAATTTATTTTATTTTTTTACATTTATTTATTTTGTTTTTTTGTCTGGCTATAATTGTCCTCAGTTTTTTCAATAACCTTGCCCACTCAGCCATATGTATTACCTTTGGTAGTTTTTGTCCAAACTCTTATTAAAGCTATTGTTATAACTCGACCCTCTCATTATTCGTTCTCCTCTTCCTCCTCCGTCATGGCCTTCAGGTCACATGTCACCAGCAACCCATTTCTCTTCCTCCTTGCGTTAATATTCCATCCGTCAGTCAGTCTCTCCTCGCTCCGCTCTTTCTCTCCACACTGTGTCGGGATGCCCAGCTCCTTCAGGGTGTCCACAGCGCCTCTGAGTGTGGAAGAGCTTTTTCCTTCCAAGTCCATCTCGAGCTTCAGCCATGCTGGGTATAAGCTTTTTGCCTGTGTGCCCTTCTGCTTTAGCTGCTGGACAACTGTGTGGACCTCAGCTCTTTTCTTTTGTAGATCTGGGGAATAACCTTGATCGAAGAATATCCTCTTACCTTGGAACGTCACATTTCCTTGGCTCCAGGCTCGTTGTAAAACGGCACCTTTTACTGCTGCATCGAGGAATCTCGCAAGGATCGATCTGGGGAGAGCTCAGAACTTTGGGAAGTAGGCCTTTTACAAAGGCCACCACATCACCTTCTTCCTTTCCCTCCGGTATCTCGAGTATACGGAGGCTGTTTCTTCGTGGCCTGTTTTGTAAATCGTCACAAACAGCTGTGACTTGTTTTTCACGTTGAAGCAGATGTCGCGTTACACGATGTTGTCTTGCTCCTGTTTCCTCCGCTTCACTCACTCTCCCCCAGTGGGGGCGCCGGGGGTGGGGTGGGGGGCGCGCTAGGGGGTGCTATAGCTCCCCTTAGAAAAG
This sequence comes from Pterophyllum scalare, assembly GCA_024447675.2. Lineage (NCBI taxonomy): Eukaryota > Metazoa > Chordata > Actinopteri > Cichliformes > Cichlidae > Pterophyllum > Pterophyllum scalare. The sequence continues at coordinate 133,076 of JAMQGT020012193.1, forward strand.
TAATGGCACCCCCAAGAAAATAGCTTGTGTCTGTGTGTGTTGAGAACTGAAAGAACAAATGATCCTTCATAGCACCCTCAGTGAAATGCTGAGCCCCCCCTTAGCACCTGCAGAAGAGTATCTCCGGAGCCCCCACGGCTCTCCCCTCCAGCTCACAGGTTCTTTGCTGATGGTCACCAAGCTGGCTTTTAATGTCGGTAACAACTTTTTCCAGACGCTCAAGTGTTTGTTTATGTCAGTGAATATTTCCATCCTCACTTCCTCCATCGGAGACATCTCGGTCTCACAAATTGCTCGCACCTTGCAGCTGGTAGCATGCAGGCTAGCGCTGCCCTCGCTCGGTAATTTATCATCCGTTTCTTTCGAATACTTTTGTTTTCCGTGCCCTCTAATCCTCGGGGCCGAGGACATCTTATCCAATAGTTAAGTTCTTTTCTCGGGGCCTTGAATATCTGCACTTGTCACAGTTTTCTAGTTTTTTCTGATGGAGCCTGGTTCTTGACCTGTTACTCCTATCATGATGTCACCGGAGACAAACTGTGCATCCCAGGGTGCTTCATGTACCTGTGCTTCTTTATACCACTGAGGGCTTCTGTGTAACATTCACTCTCATGAACACATCTGGAATAACTCAGAGTTTGGAAGACTGCAGCAGTCAGGGACCTTCTGGGTAGTGGATGATTTTCACTGAGTTTGCCTTTACCTGAAAAGGAAGTTCTCCATGGTTGGGTCAGGGTTCACACATATGCTTATAATACTGGCACGAATGCACAGCGTGAGTCTCACTTAAGACGCTCAAACCACCTCAGCCAGCTGTGGAGGAGCAGCGGCTGTACGCTGAGCACTTCCTGGATGTCTCTAAGGAGACATCAAATACAATACATTTCAAATACACAACAGTGTGCGCGGTGTGTGCTTTCCCAGCCGTGTGCAGTCGAGTGGAAAACGTCCCGAGTGTTTTAAAGAAGTAACGATGGCGCTCTCGTTTATTCCAGCAATACTTCTACGAGTATTCGTTCGACGAGCTGAGGCAGCGGCCTCGCCAGGTGTGTCCGTACGCCGTGGTCTCCTTCCAGTTCAAGGGAAAAGATGCTCCTCTGCCGAGCACGCCTCTGGCACCCATCAGGTATGTGACGCTTCTGCTCTTCCGGTGAGACCATCTAAAGACAGCACACCCCAAGATTCACTGTAAGGGGATCCAGAAGCTTGTACTGAACATCGAGGAAATGAACTGATCCCGGAGGTCTGGGAGGTTTTTTTATTGTTGATGCAGCTGTTTGATTTCTTTGTTTGTAAGACTTTGTGCTCCGTGGGGTAACGGTTCGATCCCAGCAGAGTTGACTTTGGATGAAGCTGAAGATGGAGACTGTTTAATGAACTCTTGTTCTGTTTCCTGTATTTTATTCCATAAAAGTCTGATTGATGTTGAAGTAAGTCGGCTGTTTGTGATGAACTGGACAAAAGGATTTAGGAATGTGGGAGTGATGGATGTTTAACCTGACGTGATGTTTTGTGTTCGTGGGCAGGTCGAGCAGTCAGTCAGCAGAGGGGAGTAAAGGTGAGCGCTGGGCACCCACACAGCTCAAACACAGCAGGAAGCCCTGTCTGTGTCCTCAGGTTTGCTGATGATGCGTTACCTTCTGTCACAGAGCGCGCTCGGTTCACCGTGTGGACCGGAGACTTGGTGAAAGGTGACCGGGTCCTCTTCCAGATCTCGCTCTGCTCCCTGTCTCCGCCCTTCATACCCCACAAACTGTGAGTACCGAGCCGACGTCTCCAACCGTTTAAGCCGCTGGTTCTCAAACCGTGGCTCACGGAGCCGCTGCAGGCGGATAACCCGGAAATAAAGGAAAGGAAAGTAAAGTTTGCTGACACCATTCCGCTGACCTGCGGTATCTCCGACTCATTTTTATTGATCAGAATCTAAAGTGGGCCAAAACGAGTCTGAGAACCACAGCTTTGAAAACGGCTGCCACTTCTCCCTTTATTATTCTGTTACCTAATCATTTATGCACAGTCGAACAAACGTAACTTTTTTAAATGATTTGCTCCGTGTCCGTGTCACCACCTCCTTCAGACCAGAGAGGCTGGAAATTGGTGATTTAATGAGGCTCGACCAGGTGACCAAGCTCCTCCCCCCCAGCCTGTTCTCCTATAACCTCTACAACAGCAGCCACGAAGGTGAGGTCAGGTTAACCCTCCTGGTGCTGGGATGTTGCCGTAACTTTAAATGTTCTCGTGTTGAACTCAAAGAGGACCTGGGGCGCACTCACTCAGTATTTTCCTGTTTGTAGTCGTGAAGAGCGGTTATTACTGCAGTCTCCTGGAAGTGACGGACAGAAATCGATCTAAGACCAGCGTGACGAGACTGCTGCACGAGCTGGAGATAAAGAGAGTGGTGGGTTCTGCTTATTTAACATCATTGTCCTCATGCCTTTATCTGAAACTGACTCGCATCACAGGTGGCGGGTCCACATTAAAAGCACAGATGAGTACCATATCCTCGTACCGGGGCTGATTTTTAGCCCCTTTCCCATCATTTAGGCTCTTCATCACTCTTCATCTTTGAAAGTTCATTGGGCTCAGGGGTGACATGTTCTCGAGTTAGCTCGTTATCTTGATGGTAGGTGGCGTGATTTGTCTGTGAAGGAAGACACCTGAAACACTTTAATTTAAAAAGTAAGACATTTAATATATGAAAGAATCAGAAGTTCTCTCACATGTGGGGACTCAGAGGAAGAGACAGGCCTGTGTGCTCTCTAACCATAACATCTCCATACTGCCATTTTCTGCACATAAACACAGTCTGGGCGCTGCGAGTCGGCCTTCGTCATTCGGTCTTGTCCAACTTTTTCATGACTCAGATTCCTCTCATCAACACATCTTCTTCCCTGATGTTTCAATTTAATCAATACGGAGCAGTCTTATCCAGATTAATAACAGAACACGGTGACGTTGGTGATGTTTTAATTGTTGTGCTGTGGCTGAATCTCCAGGATAACATGCACTGAGGCTGAAAAGTTTCTCTTGTTTCCTTGTTTGGAGACGTTTCCTGTCACAGTTTCAGTCTCAGAGATGCTGAAAACTATAAACACACTGCTCAGAAAAATAAAGACCTCACATCAGCGAAAAAGCCCTGCAGGATATCCTCATATGGACCGGGTGATGTGTGAGGAATGTCGTTGGATGGAAATGAAACGATCGTCCTACAGAGGCTGAATTTGGAGGTTAGAGCATTTAGCTGAACGTCCTCAGCAGTTTGTACGGCCCCCACCTTCATGGATGCAGCCTGACGGTGTCGGGGCTCCTAATGAGACGATAGATGGTGTTCTGGAGGATCTCCTCCAGATCGGGACACGTGCTCCCTGACTGGTTTCTATCACGCCACATGAGGCCGGTGCATTGCTGTGCACTGATGAACACCCCCTCTGATACTTACCTGAACACATCACTGTCCCAGAGGTTTAATTATCGTGATGCTGAACTCTGATTAAAGTGTTCCTTTACTTTTCTGAGCAGTGTGTGCCCCCCCCCCCATCAGCAGCAGTATGAAGTACCTGCAGCAGGAAAAAGGAAAAGTGAAGGTGTCTGCTCTCCTTACAGGTCCTGGTGACTCCGCTTGTAGACAAAGGCTTTCTGTTCCTGTTGTCCAGTGTTCAGATGGCCACACCCACAGGTAAAGGTATATTGGTAAATTGCATACAGGCCCATATTTGGATATCCCCGTGCAGGTATGAGGCTAGTTAACCTCTGGTTAACCTCTTGTCCAGCTGTTGACACTTGCCATTAAGCTGTAAGTCAGGGGATCCTGTATTGTGCTTCACAGATGTCAGTGTGATCAGCATCAATGAGTTGATTTAATGTGTTTTCAGAGAGAGGAGAGAACTGGAAGAGGTGCCTTCAGGCACTGTTTGTTTTCCAGGAGCCCAGAGACGTGTCCAGCACCGGTGAGCATCACTGGGGGGGTGGGGGTTGGGGGTTAGTTGCTGATGCTCAGTTTGGATCTGCTGAACCACGCTGACTCCTAGTTCACTCAGTGTGAATATTACTGATGATAGTGGTAAGGGCAGCATGCAGGGGCTCCTGAGGAGGCTAAAAACAGCTGGATTAAATCCAGATGTAATCTTTAATTTGGAAATGATCACCACAATGTGGTTGTCCTTGGTTCCACCTGTAGCACCACGCTCTGGCTTCTCTTCCCATGATGCGTCAGAGTCTCAAATGTCCGGCGTCCGCAGCGATGTCGCGGCTGAATCGGTTTATCCCAGCGTTGCACCACGCCCTGCACAAAGTCCGGGCCAACCCCCCTCCTGAGCTGTCTGCTGGTGTGGAGCACCAGGCACGGGAATACCTCATTGGCCTGAAAGACGGGAAGGTACGACCCAAAGCTGGCGTCTTCGAATATCTGCTTCCCCCGAGGACTGTGACACGATCGAAGTGTTTCTGCTCTCCAGGTTCGACAGTACCCGATGGGTGAGTACGACTCCCAGATGGACGACGAGGAAAAGCCGTTTCCTGCTCCCACACACCATCGGGTGAACCTGGAGGGCTACCTGCGCTCCTACCTGTACAGCCCCGCCTTCTACCTGCTGTCAGCGGCCCGGGCCAGGCTGCTCGTGGAGGCGCACTGCGGCATCGAGCAGGCGCAGGAGGCGAGAGCCAGGAAGAGGCAGGCGACGGAGAAGGAAGCGACAGGAAACAGTAGACGCGGACAGACCAACCCCCAAAAGGTGAGTATTTGGGAGCTTTTTGCACCTGAAGATGAGACTTTGAGCTTTGAGCTGCAGTTTAACAAAAATATTATTGAATTTACTTAAAATTAATCGATGAGCTGTTTCGTGGGTAAATGTGATGCCGTGCTGCTCCCACATTATCATTTTATTATTAGCCGCGGCTGTTCGGGTAGGGGACGGGAGCTGAAACGGCTCGTTTCAGAAGGATAAATATGGATTAGTTTGATTTGGGACTCATGCAAAGCTACTCGAGTAGAGTCCAAGAGTAAAAACGTGGAGACGGAAATGTGCAAACTAGATGTGAAACTCAGCCCAGCAGAGCATGAAGACAAAGCTGCTGAAAGACCCACAAACAAGCAGCAGCTTGAAGGCCTGACAGGAACTCTGGGGGTGGGGGTGGGGGGGTCAGATTTAAGGCGGTCGTTGTGATTTGCATCAGTATTATTGATCTTGTTACTTTAGAGCCGCTGATAACAACAACAGTCCTGTGGGAGGACAGTTGGTGCAGCAACTAAAGGTGGAAGTCTGGTCCACACTGCATGTAGGGTCTGAGGCTGCGGGCCCATGGTGGGCGGTTTCCTGAGGTGATGAAAAGGCTCGACGAGCTCACATTCACGTTCTTCGTTGATCAGGTGCAGCAGCTGATCGACCTCGTTTTGACCTGCAAGAGGAATGCAGAAAATGAGGTGAAGAGGGAGGAAGGAGGGGGGCTCCAGGTACCAGGGAGGAAGAGGAAGATGGAGCAGCAGGCGGCAGAGAGGGCTCTGAAATACCTGAAAGCATCGCAGGAACCCGCTGTGAGGCACGGCAAGATCCCAGGTGAGGCGATGAAAGCACGAGTGAAGTCAGCCTTCGGGCCCTGAAATATAACCTCCAAGGTCACGAGTGAACTCCTGTATTTGTACATCCATGAAACATCAAGGAAACTCGTTTTTAGATCAGATCTAAAATAAAAAACACCTTAAAAAGATCCAAGTTGACCCTCACCTGTACCCTGACTCATGACATGTTTGCTCTCTGGATTTGCCCCCGAAGTCGAGGGAAACCAAGTGCCCTCCTCTCCTGTCTCCTTTGCGTCTGTGATTGGCTCGCTGGGTTTGAAGGATGCTGATTTGAGGAACGATGGATCCGAACTTACTGCCAAACTTCTCAGCTTGCTGACAGGTGATTCTCAGACCTCCTTCCTCCTCGTTCTTTCTCTCCTTTAGATTTCTTCTGTTTGCTCAGCATCTTCTACCTCCATCTCTTTCTGTCATGGAGCAGTTCACTGCTCACACCTTCTTATCTCTGTTGAATTCGCTGCTTGTTTACAGGCCTCGACCAGGCTGCCAGAGGAACGGCCAATCAGAGCCTTTATGAGGCACAAGAAGGGGGGCTGAGGGAGTCCTATCCGTTTGATAGGCTGGCTACAAAGCTGGGCCTGCCCACCAACTGTGACATTGACCTGAGGAAGCAGGATGACCTGGAGGTATTTAATGTTTATGGTGTCTTTCCCCCAAATTACAGTCTAGCTCGGGGATGTCAGACATGTCCCGCCATCCCAGCAGAAATGGAGACTTCCTCGGAGCAGGCGGTGTTTTTCTTGAGCCTGTGTGAACTGTAGCCTCAGCTTCCTGCTCTTAGCTGACAGGAGCAGCACCCGGTGTGCTCTTCTGCTGCTGCAGCCCATCTGCTGCAAGGTTCAGCATGTTGAGAGGATGCAGAAGAGCATCTCCTCTGCATCCTCTCTCCAGCTTTGGCAGGTGTTAGCAGCAGAGAGATGACGGAGAGACAGGTGAGGATGACAGAGTGAACCTGCTGCAGGTAACCAGCTCAGGTCAGGTGTGTTTCACTGAAGATCTCTTCTGTCTACACAGGCTGTGAAGTGATGTTTATTCCTTTACTTCCTTTAAATGCTGCTCCAGTGTGGATTCTCTTGTTAGACATGGGAAACGTTTCTAATACTGAGCTCAGTGTAGGTCCAGGTGAGCCTGAAGCTCCGAACCACTCCCGGATCTTTATGGTCTCCGAGGGGAATGTCAGAACAAAGCTTCCTTTCATTTTCTGAGCAGGATATTTAACTGTGACAAAACTGCTTTATTTGCTTTACTTTTGAATAAAACTCAGGATGTGCTTCCTCCAAAAAACCTAAAATCATGAAATAGAAACATTTGAAATTGAACAGGTGAGTTTACAGTGTGTTTTTCTGTGTTTGTAGGAGCAGACGGCGGGTAGCGTCAGTAGTTTGGAGGGATTCAGTCCCGGCTCGCACAGCGGGGAGATGAATCACCACGGAGCAGCAGGTAGAGGAGGAGGAGAGAGAGGGCTGGGAAGAAGAGTGGAGTTTGAGGAGGAGGAAGAGGAGGAGGAGTATGAGATCCCATGGGTCCTCATCCCCATAACAGGTGTGTGTCTGTACTCTAAAACAAACTGTGTTACATCACTGCATTCATAAATACTGAACGCTTTGATATCAAGGGTAAATCAAAGACAATAAAACCCAGTAGAAGCAAAAAGATGTTTTAATGATGCCCTGAATTTATTCTACTGCGGCTGTGAGCCCCTCCTACTAGGATCTAACCTGACTGAGGTGCACATGATGGGGCACAGCTCTGAAGCCAGACGTGTCCATTTCTGCAGCTTTGGTTAAGCTTTGGGGGTGCAACAGGGCAGGAAGTGAAGTTCACAAAGGGAAACTGCAGCAGAGCTGTCGAGAAGCTCGGCTGCTGCAGTTTCCAATAATCATTTTTAACAGTTTCACTTCACTACAAAGAAGCTCCGTGTCCATGAAGACTTCCTGCAGCAGCAGCCTCACATCACAGAGTCTCACCCACAGCTGTCTGCAGAGGGCTGCACGGGACCAACACACAGCTGGATTAGACTTTAACCCACCGGCCACAGATGTGTCTGTGATGCAAACAGAGCAGAGCAGTCGGTACATTTACCAGCATCACGTGCTGCCTCCTGGATGCTCTACCCCCCCGATTCTCCTGAGTGAAAGCAACTTTTTAAATTAGCTTCTTTTATTGTGACTTTGTTTTTCTAAACTCTGAATTGGATAAGCAGTTATGGGAGGAGGGAGGGATGTGCATCTGTAATGTGTAGTAATGAGATTTGACCTTGTGCTGCCTTTTCTAGGATCCTTTAAGGACGTGTTCTGGATCTTTCCTGTTTCTTTCCAGTAATCAGTCCTGCAGTGTAAATGTAGGCGGAGCAGTATTTCTGAGTTTTAGATCTGTGGATAACACCGGATGTAAAACATAAGCTGAAGCTGAAGTGACTGAATGAGGCTACAAAGTCATCAGAGACGTTCTTCAGGCTGAACTGGAGTTCGTGACGTAGTTTGACTGAAGCCTTAAGATAACGTTTCACTTCTGTTGGTCGTTACTCTTCAGAGTGAAGTGACCTGAAGTGATGTCAGTCTTTGAAGTTTGGTTGGCTGAAATACATTTTTATTTCCCAGAGTCTTTATTTTCTGGCATAATCCAAAAATCTGCCGGCCTGCATAGATCACCCCTAAAACTGTTAAGTAAAAAGACTTTTGGCATCACTGTTGCTGCCACAGAGTCCGGTGATGAGGGGACAGGAAGTGAAACATAACAAAGGCCCGCTGAGGTCGTCCCCGCTGAGAGTTCCCCACCGAGGACTGCTGCTCTCCCCCCGGCAGAGCCGAACAACAAAAAAATGCAACGGCTCACCGTTTCCAAATCCTCGGAGCTACAATAAGAAGCCACATGTTCTAGGTGAACCAGGTGAAGCTGGGAATAACTCAGCTCAGGTAGCCGATCACAGAGCTGCAGATCCGATCGGACTGAGAACTAAAGGCTGTGTTTGCTGTCTGCAGGTCTGAGTTCAGAGAGGTACACCCAGAGAGACAGGAACATCCCTCACGACCCTCGCTTCCTGCACATCACCATGGCAACAAGCATCACCACAACAACCAAACCTCCCAGGCAGAGCCCCACCTTGTCTCCTGAGCCCAGCTCTCCTCCCTCCCCCTCCCAGTGCCCATCCCCCGAGGCCAGCCCGCCTCCATCCCCCTCCCAGTGCCCCTCACCTGACCCCAGCCCTCCTCTTTCACCTTCTCAGTGTCCTTCTCCAGATCCCAGTCCCCCGCCTTCCCCGTCTCAGTGCCCGTCTCCAGAGCCCAGTTCTCCCCCGTCTCCCTCACACTGCCCATCTCCTCATCCCAGTCCCCCTCCTTCTCCCTCCCAGTGCCCGTCTCCAGAGACCAGCCCTCCTCCCCGCTCGACCTCCCGGTGCCAGACGCTGGGGCCTAATGAGCTCAGCTTACCTGACAAGAACCACAGAGGTGCTAACAAGGAGCTGTTCCCCTCCACAGCCTCCAGGGAGTTTACAGGTAACATCAGGCAACCTGAGAGTGGCTCAGTTAATGTACCTGTGAATTTAGACTTTGATGCCACCTGCAGTTTTGCTCAGACGTGTTAAAATGAAGAGAAGTTTATTTCACAGTTTCTACTGCAGCTGTAAACTGGGAGCCAGTTGGTAAATCATTGGAGCAGTGAGAACTTTAATATAACTTTAATATATTTGATGGAGCCGTGCAAAATGTAACCTCTGTACTGTGAATATAAGTCAGAGGCCCTAAAAGTAGGAAACTGCAGCCACAGTCTAAAGTCTGGGTTTTGGCCCTCCCGGCCTCTGCAGCGCCGCCTTTTAATCTTTGGTTGAGCATCTGCCTGTGTCACATGATGACATGGCCCTTCAAAGTTTACCCAGAATGCACCTTTGTAGGTGTTCTCAGTGAATTATCAGAGAACACATCAAACGTCCACGACACAGCGCTCGTCTGTTCCTGAAAACCTGCTGCTGTGACGGCTGAAAGCAGGTTTTCACTGAAGCTGAAAGTTGGTTATAGAAAAAGAATCATTTAGTTTGATTAGATTTGGAGTTGATGTAAAACTGAGTTGGTTGCAGTTTTTTAGCAGAGCTTAAATGTGTTTTCAGCCCTGAAGAGGTCATGTGGATATCTCCTGTGTTATGAGGGCTCAGAGACATTTATAGGATGAAGGTGCATGTTTGCATGATTGGGGGGGGGGTAGATGTTCTTGGAATGACCTTCATGTGCAGATATGATTTGTCCCCGGTCTGACTGTCTTCCTCCTGCAGGAGCGTCCAGCAGCAAAGAGGAGAAGCCTCAGGGTAAAGCGCCATCTGTTCCTCCATCTCCAGAGAGGACTGCACCACCACCTGCTGAGCAAGTGAAGGAAGCCACGGAGAGGAGAACGGTTAAAGTGAAGGAAGAACAGGTCGAACTTGTGGTGAAGGAAGAAGAAAGTCAGAAACGAGAGAGAAAAGCGACCGACTGTAAACACGACGAGGAGGCGGCGGTGGACTCGATGCAGGCGGCGGATGGTAACGAGGCGTTCTCGGCTCCTGCGTGGACGGACATCAACAGCATTGTGGACAAACACCTTGGTGACTTCTCCTCTGAGATTCAGCTGCTCCTGCAGGAGGAGAGCACCCACTATGACTTACCTCAGTACCCTCACCCCACTTCAGCCACAGCCACACCTCAGCGCACGCTGTCCTACGCCTCCGTGTCGCAGTTCTCACAGTACGTGTCTTTCTACAACCCCTGCCCCTCCGTGCAGGACTACGTGGACTCACTAAAGGACAGCATTAACAGCGTGATTACAGAGTGTGGTGACAGCTGGCGACAGCACAACCCCGAACACAGCCGGGCTGACGCTGCTTTGGCTAACACAGTCAGTGCTTTTGTGGCCAGCGTCCGCGCAGCTAATACAGGCAGAGACGACGAGGCCGCCGCTTTCTGCGACGAGCTCGCAGCTGCTGATGGCGGCCCTGCAGCCACTCAGAGACCCCCCAGAGGAAGTGAAGCGTGGCTGCCGGGTACCACAAACTACCGGAACCCCCCAAATTCTCACGTCTCTCTGTCAGTTCCTACCTCCTCATCTGGTTCCCTCTATGAGCCTGCAGACACTTCCGTCCTCTGCCCCCCACCAAGCACATCACCACATTCCCAGTGGACGCCACAGCAGAGCCACACAGGAGAGATCAGCAGGACAATCACGCAGAACGTCAGCCACACACAGGAGAACGGCAGCACCAGGACCGTGCTGTGTACTGCTGCTGCTGACAGCGGGGGCCAGCTCCCAGCTAAAAGCATCATTGTGACTCTGCCGGGGCTAGGCGGCAGTTCGGATCCCTTGGGAGAAGCTTCCCATCCCTCTGAGGCGGTGTCCAGCTTGAGCCCCGGATCTGTCCCCAATCCCGGTGTGGGCACCGCTTCCCCGGCCACAGCCCTGAGCTCCCTGATCAGCCAGCTGCAGCCAGATGTGTTCAACAGCCTGGTGGAGATCATCAAAGAAGTCAAGAAAAACTCCCTGCAGTTCTACATCCACTGCACCGAGCCAGGAGACGAGGTCACCAAAGACATAAAGGTAACCGCACACTGACGCACGAAGAGACGAGCATGAACCCTAACGAGGTTTTAGCCAAAGGAAAAGCTCCGATTGCTTTAAAGCCATTTTAATCCTGGATTTGTATGTCACTATTATAAATCCCAAAGGAACCTCGAGATGAAAGAATTCCAGCTTTAATACAAGGGAACAGGAATATTGGCCTGACCATGGAGCCAGTTTTATATGCAGTCCCTCCTTCTCTGTGCCCCAGATGTTTCAGGACATTTCTTTATCTCTGTGTAAATGAAGCGGCTGCAAAACCTGGAGATGTTTCCACGTGTTTCTGTAAAAGGTGAAGCAGGCCATGCTCATCCTCATCAGGGAGGGAGCAGGCACGCTGGGAGAGAGCAGAGATTGGGTAGATTACTCTGGAATAAAGGAGGAGGTACTGCTTGGGGGGGGGGGTAAGTTCATTAACTCACTAAAAAATAGGAACTCCTCAACACAAAGTTCTGAGTGAAGAAACTGATAAACGATTCTGAGTCTCACAGAAGTCAAAGAACTCAGATGTCTCCTCTCTTATTTTTAATTTGATAAACGGGGTTTTAGGCCCCGTGGAGCTCTGAGTAAACGAAGCAGATTACACTGAAGGTGTGAAAGTCGACCGTACCATAAAGCGTTTAACGTGCACGAAGAGGCCGGGCAGCAACGCTAAAGCAGCTGAACGCCGAGCTCCTGCTGCGAGGAGCTTTGATGGGTCTAAATGTGTGCGGTCTCTGCGCGAATTAGCCGCACAAGTTCGTCCTTACTGATGCAGCTTTTTGTGTGTCTGTGTGTGTGTGTGTGTGTGTGCGTGCTGTAGGAACTACTGTTGAAGCAAGGGAATGTGGAGCAGAGTCCGGTCACCTTTCTGAGCCAAGAAGACCCTGACAACAGGCTGCTGGTCATCATCAAGAACAAGGACATAGCTGGACATGTACACCAGGTAGTTATCAGCTGTGTGTGTGTGTGTGTGGGGTTATGGTTTATCTGATTATGGCTGCTCCAGTTGTGGTTGGATACCACCTTGTTGGTGCCTGTCATGCCCTCCAGCCCTCAGTGAGCCGGTCTCTAACCTGCAGCTCTTCAGTGGAGTGCAAACAGAACAGCTAGTAGTCCTGTGCATTAGTGTCCTACCTGCTCGTGGTAGCTCCCTCAACTACACAGAGGATTTCCTTTTTACTTCTGAGTGCTTACTATGGTCCCTCAGGCTTTGAGGCTTCACCCTAAACTAATATTAACCTTAACTAATGGATCCAAAACTGAAGACAGCTCAGGTGGGCTGTAGCCACATCGTGCTCAGCGGTCGCACACCCTCGCCTCAAGCTGGACTCAGATTTGTGTAGCTCTTCATTATTAACCTTTGTTAACCAGGAGTTAGCCTAGCGTGCTTTCCGATAGTGGAAGAAGCCGGAGCTCTGGGAAAACACGCACAAGCAACCGAGCGAACACCTGTGTGTATACGTGCAGTGTGTGTATGTGTGCACTGTGTTGCTCTGTCTAGCAGAGGGGTCCCCCCCCACTGAAGACAGACCAACAGTAGCTGTTTGTGTGTTCTTGTCAGATCCCGGGCCTGGTGTCTCTGAAGCGACACTCCTCTGTGGTGTTCGTGGGAATCGATACGCTGGACGACATCAGGAACAACAGCTACAACGAGCTCTTTGTGGCCGGAGGCTGCATCGTATCAGACGAGCTCATCCTCAGTCCGGACTACATCACTCACGGTAGGTCAGAGTCAGAAAGCACGTATGAGACGTCCAGTAGGGCTAAAGCTCGACATTAATGGGATGTTGTCCTGCAGAACGACTGGCGGCGCTGCTGATGTTCCTGGAACAGCACAGTTCTCTGGAGAGTGTTTGGAGGTGGAAGATTCACTGCAAAACGCACAAAAAGCTGAAAGAACAGGCCAGGTAGGGAATCCAGCGTCCCACTGAACGGGCTCAACCTGGAATATTATAACCTCATAACATCCATGAGGTCACCAGCGACCTGTCGTAGAGAGGGTTGTATTGAGCTCTATAGCAGAAGAAAAAGGGCAGAACGAGTTTAATAGAAACTTATTTTGAAGGGTCACATCTGTAGTTCCTGAAACCACGCTGGCCTAGTGGAGGAGGGTTTGGATTAGCCACATGCTAAGGTGGAATTCATTACACCCCGTCTGTGTGTGCTGGTATTTGGATTAGAGTGAAGCAGCAGCAGCGAGTAGCCAATAATCTGAGGTTGGAAAGCTGAAACGGGGGAGGCGCAGCAGCACGGTGGCCCAGGCTGTTCACCTCACTGCACAGAAGCTGGTGTGTGTGTGTGTGTTTCACGTTGGCTTTAAGTCATTTGGCTCTGCTCGCAATTTTATACTTATCTTCATATAATGTTTGGGAGATCCCAAAGTCATGAACGCATTTCTCCCGTGCAGACTGGAGCGGTTACAGGTAAACAACATCCAGGTTGCTTAGGAGACGTGCTCACTCTCCATCTTTGATACACAAGAAAATGTCTGCGTGACATTACACAACAACTCAAACAATAACAGGACGCAGATGAGGAAGCTCTACAAAGGTGTTATCTACTGTGAACTCTGGGCTAATACGTGCTTTCTTTAGTCGACAGTAAAACTGCATCTTAAGCAAGCATCGCATTACTTGAGTATCGATGTCCTCGACGAGTCTTGGTTCCTAACATCACCGTCGTGCCCTCCGTGTCCTTCCCGTTCATGCGTCCTCTTTCCACAGAAAGTTCCGCACAATGATCCACTTCATACGTCGTTATTCGATCGTTATCTTGACTGATTCCTGTTCAGTACTTAATCACAAGCAGATAAATACATTTATCTTAGTCACTGTGCTGTGTTGTATCAAAGCTTGATCATGTATATAGGAAACATGAAAGATTAATATTTAACAGTTTGTCGGTTTGGGGATGCTTTAAAGTATACATGTGCATGACGTCTTAAATTCTGCCCTCAGTATTAAAACAATAATCAGCTGAGTTATGGTGAAACAGCCCTCTGTGCTGTGGTGCAGCAAAAAAAAACCCCACGGCTCCTGCAGCCGGCCCCGAGCCGGGTGGAGCGCCTCGTCCTCCCTTCGAGTGTTCTGGCTTGGTCCAGAGAGGAGCTCTGTGGGTAACCTCACTGTCACCCACCCACCCACCCAGGCGGTACTCAGACAGATGCTGACTGATGTGGTGTAGCAGCCCCACCGTGGGACTCACACACTTTTTGTGACTACAAGCGTTGATGGATAACTCTCCCTTTAGCGTTTCTATATTGAAGCCTTGAAGCGTCCTAGTCAAAGTTTTCTGCCGCCGTGAGCATCGTTTACTGTTATGTTCAGTAATCGTGTGTGTGTGTGTGTGTGTGTGTGTGTGTGTGTGTGTGTATGCCATCAGATTCAGGAGAGATGCAGCCAGCCTACTGGATTTGCTGTCAGCCTATCAGAAGCGGCAGATCGTGGAGTTCCTCCCGTATCATCACTGTGACATGATGAACCATCAGTCACCTGACCTGGACTGTCTGATCGAACTGCAGGGGCGATACACGCAGTACCGACACACGATCTTCCTCACCGGTGCGTACATGCGAGCGGCAGCGACTCCCCAGCTTCCTAATCGATACCTGCAAAACAGTTTACACCGTGTGAAGGTGACATCAGGAGGAGGAGCCTCCTGAGTTTCAGTGTGGCAAACAAACAGGAAAAGAACGAGTGTGGATTTGTTTGTGTGAAGCATCGGTTTAAAATCATCTGTGGGGTGGGCTGGGTGGGTAATCAGATTTCATTTGACCTGTGGCTTCGATCAGTGATGATGAAATCTTCATCTCTTCTGTGCACAGTGTGTTCACCTGCTCACCTGTGAGTAATGTGTCACTGATTCATGTGGAAACAATGTGTCACTTTATTCAGAGCATCACTACGAGACAGCTCGCTGCCTACTCCAGCGGCGGCATCGTCGTTGCCGGAATCGATGAAATTCTGCACAACTTCTCCGGACTGGTCGGTTGCCACGACATCAAGGCAAAGCAGCCAATCATAGACGACATGTTGTCTCCCAAAGGTGCCAAAGGTTTGAGCATGTCTGCTCTACCATCTCCTCTCCTTCAGTGCAACTCCTCCTCCTCCTCCTCTCCTTCAGTCTCCTCTTCCTCCTCCTCCTCTCCTTCAGTCTCCTCTTCCTCCTCCTCTCCTTGGTCTCCTCTTCCTCCTCCTCCTCTCCTTTGGTCTCCTCTTCCTCCTCCTCCTCTCCTTTGGTCTCCTCTTCCTCCTCCTCTCCTTTGGTCTCCTCTTCCTCCTCCTCCTCTCCTTTGGTCTCCTCTTCCTCCTCCTCCTCTCCTTCAGTCTCCTCTTCCTCCTCCTCTCCTTCAGTGCAACTCCTCCTCCTCCTCTCCTTTGGTTCTCCTCTTCCTCCTCCTCTCCTTCGGTCTCCTCTTCCTCCTCCTCTCCTTCGGTCTCCTCCTCCTCCTACTCTCCTTCGGTCTCCCTCTTCCTCCTCCTCTCCTTCGGTCTCCTCTTCCTCCTCCTCTCCTTCGGTCTCCTCTTCCTCCTCCTCTCCTTCGGTCTCCTCTTCCTCCTCCTCTCCTTCGGTCTCCTCCTCCTCTCCTTCGGTCTCCTCTTCCTCTCCTTCGGTCTCCTCTTCCTCCTCCTCTCCTTCGGTCTCCTCTTCCTCCTCCTCTCCTTCGGTCTCCTCTTCCTCCTCCTCTCCATTCGGTCTCCTCTTCCTCCTCCTCTCCTTTGGTCTCCTCTTCCTCCTCCTCTCCTTCGGTCTCCTCCTCCTCCTCCTCCTCCTCCTCTCCTTTGGTCTCCTTCTCCTCTCCTTCAGTCTCCTCTTCCTCCTCCTCCTCTCCTTTGGTCTCCTCCTCCTCCTCTCCTTTGGTCTCCACCTCTCCTTCAGTCTCCTCCTCCTCCTCCTCCTCTCCTTCAGTCTCCTCCTCCTCCTCTCCTTTGGTCTCCTCTTCCTCCTCCTCTCCTTCGGTCTCCTCTTCCTCCTCCTCTCCTTCGGTCTCCTCTTCCTCCTCCTCTCCTTCGGTCTCCTCCTCTTCCTCCTCCTCTCCTTCGGTCTCCTCCTCTTCCTCCTCCTCTCCTTCGGTCTCCTCCTCTTCCTCCTCCTCTCCTTTGGTCTCCTCCTCTCCTTGGTCTCCTCCTCTTCCTCCTCCTCTCCTTTGGTCTCCTCCTCTTCCTCCTCCTCTCCTTCAGTCTCCTCTTCCTCCTCCTCCTCTCCTTTGGTCTCCTCCTCCTCCTCTCCTTTGGTCTCCTCCTCCTCCTCTCCTTCGGTCTCCTCTTCCTCCTCCTCCTCTCCTTGGTCTCCTCCTCCTCCTCTCCTTTGGTCTCCTCCTCCTCCTCTCCTTCGGTCTCCTCTTCCTCCTCCTCTCCTTCGGTCTCCTCTTCCTCCTCCTCTCCTTCGGTCTCCTCTTCCTCCTCCTCTCCTTCGGTCTCCTCCTCCTCCTCCTCTCCTTCGGTCTCCTCCTCCTCTCCTTCGGTCTCCTCCTCCTCTCCTTCGGTCTCCTCTTCCTCCTCCTCCTCTCCTTTGGTCTCCTCCTCCTCCTCTCCTTTGGTCTCCTCCTCCTCCTCTCCTTTGGTCTCCTCCTCTCCTTCAGTCTCCTCCTCCTCCTCCTCCTCTCCTTCAGTCTCCTCCTCCTCCTCCTCCTCTCCTTTGGTCTCCTCTTCCTCCTCCTCTCCTTGGTCTCCTCTTCCTCCTCCTCTCCTTTGGTCTCCTCTTCCTCCTCCTCTCCTTCGGTCTCCTCTTCCTCCTCCTCTCCTTCGGTCTCCTCCTCCTCCTCCTCTCCTTCGGTCTCCTCTTCCTCCTCCTCTCCTTTGGTCTCCTCCTCTTCCTCCTCCTCTCCTTTGGTCTCCTCCTCTTCCTCCTCCTCTCCTTTGGTCTCCTTCTCCTCTCCTTCAGTCTCCTCTTCCTCCTCCTCCTCTCCTTGGTCTCCTCCTCCTCCTCTCCTTTGGTCTCCTCCTCCTCCTCTCCTTTGGTCTCCTCCTCCTCTCCTTCAGTCTCCTCCTCCTCCTCTCCTTTGGTCTCCTCCTCCTCTCCTTCAGTCTCCTCTTCCTCCTCCTCCTCTCCTTTGGTCTCCTCCTCCTCCTCTCCTTTGGTCTCCTCCTCCTCCTCTCCTTCAGTCTCCTCCTCCTCCTCTCCTTCAGTCTCCTCTTCCTCCTCCTCCTCTCCTTCAGTCTCCTCTTCCTCCTCCTCTCCTTCAGTCTCCTCTTCCTCCTCCTCCTCTCCTTTGGTCTCCTCCTCCTCCTCTCCTTTTTTAATCTTCAGTCAGGCTTAAAGTGATGTTTCGTCCCTAACCCTCCTTTGCTCCTTTGACCCTGTTGTGTCTCAGGGATCCTGTTTTTATTCTCAGTGTTGCAGACGACTGTTATTGCAGTCTGTGTTATAGAGGATCTGAAAAGCTGGATGTTCTTAAAGCCTGAACTGCAGGAAAACTGAGGCTATATTTGGTCCTTCAGAGCCACTGCCTGCCTGATCTCTACTTAAACTTTTATTTAAAATCTCAAGAATGAATATGTAAATAAAAAATCTTGGTGATTTTAGAGCATGCACTAAAGCGGTGTGCTCCAGCTCAGTTCCTTTTTAAACCCTGCAGTGTTCATGCTCAGCAGGCCTTGATGCTGTTTAACTGGGACTGAGAGCTCGTCACTCAGATTTTAGCCTCGTGTTGGTTTTAAGGCTTCCGTGCATCGTGCAGTGCTGCTGCACCCCGTGGTTCCTTGTGCTCGTTCTAATGGGTGTGTTCCTTCCTCCTCAGGGGTCGGGGGTCAGCCTAGTCACGGTGACTGTGTGTCGGGCCCTGAATGCTCTCCGTCCATATTTCCAGAACACTCCCTGTCCTCTGTCAGCCAACCCCAACAGCTCCCGCAGCCCAGCTCCGGCTTCCCCTCTTCTCTCCCCCACCCCTCCGACCAGCTCGTCCCAGACGCCTCCTGTAAGGACGGGGCCCCTCTCCACTCAGACGCCGACTGCGAGGTTCTCCGACAGGCCATCTTACAGTTGAGGGCGGAGCGTCAGGCGCAGCTGCAGCAGCTGCAGCAGCAGCAGCAGCAGTTGGAGTCTCAGGCAGAGTTGAGCATCAACCCCGTGAAAAGCTTCCTGCACAGTCCCACCCCTCCTGCGGGTCAGGGAGGTCCTGCTGAGACCGTCCAGCTCACTACGGGCAGGAAAGCTGTAGCAGCCACTCTGGAGTCCATTCACTCGGTTCTGCAGCCAGAGCTGAGCAGCAGGAGGGAGGACAGAGAGGAGGCTCCTGCAGAGGAGTGGAGGAGAGGCGGAGGAGAGCCTGTGGATCGGAGAGGCGGCACCCCGGTGAGAGTGGCGGGTTCACAGGCAGGAAACCAGGCTCCCCGCAGTAATGACACGCCTGCTTTTTTATCCAATCGGAGCGCAGCTGCAGTGGCAGCGCTGAGCAGTCAGACACACGGATCAACAGATCAACACACAGAGCCTGTGTTCTCCAGAGCAGGTGAAAGAAGCGCACCATCCTGCAGTACCACTACCTGTCCAATAGAGGGCGACAGATCGAGGTAACTGGTTTGATTCCTGCCCTTTTGCTACAGTTTAGTTTGCAATAACACAGAAGCATTCAGATGTGAGTCTGAGGACTGACTCGCCTCACGTGGCCTTTAGAGGAACTCGGAGGTTTCAGTTTCCCACACAAGCCATAAAATCTGTGTTTCAGAGTTAAACCTGCGCTCAGAGTTTGTGTCCTGCTCAAGCTCCTCTTCTTCTCTTCCTGCAGTGAAAGTCAGACCAGCTACAAACAGCCAATAACAGGAGAGGCGGTGCCACCGGGCAACAGCAAAGTAACGGGAAGCATCACCACAGTAACAAACCAGGAGCGCGTCCCAAATCCCGCTGTGCCGCAACTGCAGCAGATCCAGCACCCTCAGCAGCAGGCGCCATCACACCCGCAGTACTTACCTCACAGCCACCAGCAGCGGGGTGTCGGCCTCATCCACCCCCACCTACCTCGAGTCCACAGCCAGCCTTTCCACCGGGCCCCCGTGCTGGGGCCCCTGAGTGCCCTGGGAGGAATACGGGGCCTCCTGGGCCAGCCGCCTCTCTGGCCTGGAGGCTTAGGCGCGGCGGGTGCCGTCCCTCTGGTCTGGGGCTTTCAGCAGGCTGCTGTGGACTTCACGGGTCCTTCGCTGCTGGGAGGGTACCCCAGCCCTGCAGCCCAGGGTGGCTTCAGGTACAGAGGGGGGCAACGAGGAGGCTTTAACGGGATGTAAGACAGCCAGCCTGCAAACATCTTAAACTCTTACAGGTCCCGACAGGTGGTCCACACTCTGCCCCCCACAGCAAAATAAACACACCCTGGTTTGACCCACTTCATCACACATAAAGAACATTTCAGGTTGTTTGTGGTGCAGAAACGAGGAAAACTGGAGCCTTAAAGTGTGTGAGCCGCCGAGGCGTCCTGGGCCTCAAACAGTCTGCCTGTGTCTGTCAGTCATAACAATAAAAATCTAAAGTCACCTCTTTATATTCGCCCTGAACCTGCCTGACACTAATGTTGCATCAGTGCTGCTGGTTTTTGTTTAGTATTCGGCCCTAAAAACACAAACGTGTTCGGTCTGCACCCCTGCAGGGTCCAGATGTAGATCAGCAATAATTTTCGTACTCATTCACTGATGTCTTAATTGAGCTTCTAATTAATGTTTTTGATTTGTGAACATCAGAAAAAGTGAGATCTTATTTCTCCTAAATCCTTTTTTCATTACGGATGTTAGCTGTGAGGTCCTGCTGTGGGTGGTGTGACTGAAACATCTGTGATCAGTTCAGGTGCAGTAAGTGGACCCTGTGCAGAGTGTGGACTAAAGCATGTTAAAGTACCTGCTGTGTGCGGAGACGCACGAACACTGAAGGATGAAGCTGCTTCTCAGTTTTTCGGGATAAAACGGCGAACGGGAGCTCAAGTGTGACTGTTTTATTACGCTGAGTGGTAGTCCCCGGGTTTCCCAGCTTCCCTGAATGCACCACAGGAACTTTTTCTCCCTCCGTGGAAACTGGCGCTGCAGTTACCTGTACAGGAGGCGGGCGGAGCGCCTCGTACCTGTGGACATTGTTCATCTCCTGTAAAAAAAGTTTTGTTTTTGTATGAAGCGTTCGGGTTGTTACTCTGAGCTGTTTGTGTTGAGTTTTATGTAGTTAGAGACTTTGGAACAGTTCGGTTTTAACTTAAACAATTCTTATGTTTTCTTTTTTACATTCAAGGTTCTTTTGTATTAAAATAATAAATGTTATGTAAAAGATTGTGCTGGGTGTCTGTACTCCCACGGCCACTGTGACGGCGGCGCCAGCTGTGGACGACGTCACCGCGACGTCACCGATTGGCGTGTGAGTTTCCGTTAGAGGCACAAACGTACGTCTGTCTCATGACGACGTCCTGAAAGCTGATGTTTACGCAGCGTGTAAGTAAAGTTGAATCGGGCGGCTCCGGAGCCGACTCCTGATAAGTGATCCGTGTTCAATAACTGAGTGAAAATACCGGATCGGTCCTGGAAGAGCCGGGATGGTTTAAAGCTTCCCGATCGAAGAGCAGCCTGAACACTCAAACCCTGAAACACATCGGATTCACTCGCTGACCCGATCTCTTCACCGCAGCACATCAACCGTTTTTCATCCATCAGCTCATCATGTGGTGTCGTCATGCATCAAAGTGGACTTGTTAATATGCAGCGTCATATCTGTAGAATAATGCATGTGTGTGTCACCTCCTCTCCCATTAAGCTTGCTTTCTTCTGATTGGCTGCCCCTCACAAACAGGAAGTGGAGAGTCTATCATTTCTTCTGCCGCTTTGCTCCAGCCGGCTCTGGTGTTGTTGGGCTGACCGTTTAAACTTGTAAAGAGAGAAACTGAGACGACGAGCCTACAAACACAGCACGCCTGACCCTTTATTTACCAAGAATCATCCGGGCCACCAGGACTTATTCTGGGCTGTAAAACAATCGTATTTACGTTGCTATTTTTTAAGACTATATAAGAGCAATTTTAAGGTTTAAAAATAAATCCTTTTCATGCTGGCATAGCTGCACTCAGCCATCACTGAGACGTTCAAACATTATAGAACCTTTAGCACTGCTTATTATTTAAAGACTTGAGTGTATGTATATGTTCCAAAATACACTGAAATGTGTGCACCCAAAATTACCATGAAAAACAAAACCAGAGTGGGCGGGGCTATGTGCCTGAGATGACCATATTAGGGACATCCTGTCTGCACTCATTATGTGAACTGTCTCAGATCAAGTCTCATTCACTTTGGTCTCCCTGAAGTCGGGAAATAAACGAGTTCAAACTAAATCTGAGCAGAAACGTCAGAACTCACTTCCTGTGTCAGACGTTTAAATGAAGCTTTTTAAAACCGATGAACAGAATTAAAGCTCGGCTAAGTGGGCCGAAGTTAACGAGATAAAAAAACCACAGGTCTCCAAACACTTGACAACATTTATTACATTAAATAAATAAAAAAAATATCCACCAGTACAAACACAGAGCTGCTCAGCCAGCAGGAAACTGGAGAACCGCTGTCATTGCGCACTTCTCTGCAGGAAAAAGGTGGAACCTCCCGTCAGGTACGGCGGCGTCCTTATAAAAAGTGCATTAAAAACATTCCTCGTGTAACGTGATTCATTGAGAAGCTCCGTCAGGAGCAGCAGGACAAAGATTTCCTGATGGAGGCCTTTCAGTTCTGTGCTGTCTGAATTGCATTTAAAGGCTTATTCTGCTTCATTTGTGAGTCTATTGTGTCACTTGGAGTCACACAAACGTCTTTTTATCAAAAGTATCAAAAACAAATCAGATGAACTTGTTCATGAATGTCGTGCAGTTTATTCGTGAAGCCTCACTGAGTCAGTAATTTGGACCCGATTAGTTTTTCCATCGGGGTGTGCTGGTCGGTGCAGCTCGTTAGTTTTCTCCACAGATTTTAACTCATTTAATCCTGTCGGACTCACGAGGGACAGATTTCATTTTTTAAATAAAGGCGAGTGGAAATGTCGCCTTCCCGCTCCAAAATCAGGTCCCGGTGTGCCCCACAGTGTCGGCAGCAATAAGCTGTGCATAAAAGATGGACGTGGCGTCGCCTCTCGGACATTTAAGTGCCTTAAACCAACATTTCTAATGGCCAGCAGGGAGCGACTGCCTGGTTGATGTTGCAGGATTATCAGTGCAGAAGCTGGGGTTGGCACAGCGGGTTTGACTGCTGCAGACAGAGGAAAGTTCACTGAACATAAAACTGATGTTGGACTACAAACGGACTACACTGCAGTCACATGACCGTCAATAAACATCCTGTAGGACACGTAAACACCACACCTGACTCCATGACTGGTTTTTTGATGTAGAGCTAAACGTCATGTTTAGGTCCAAACTCACTCCAGGAGGCATCACTCATCACACATCGCTCTGACCTGAAAGCTACAAATGGTCATGTTCTCAGGCGCTAGTTTCATGCCATCATTAAACAAAAACATTTAAGGCGGGCCTACTGTGTGATTGACACATCACTATCCTACATGCCTCATTTGCAATGCCTAGTTTCGAAAAGCTAAAATGGAAACAACAAAAAGTGGGTGACCTCAGCAGTGATGTCCATCTTTTATATACAGTCTATGGTCACCACTTGTCTGTGGGCAGGAGGCGGGGCCTTAATATGACATCATCAGGCTGTGCAGTAGTTTAATTTTGGCCTCCAGTAAACAAAGATAAACGATTATCACGAGACTCGGTTTCACGTCACTGACGTCCCGTATTCAGGAACACCTGCAGAGCGTGTTTTCAAGGATATTCCAAAAAATAATTCCCTAATCCAGAATGACTCCAAGAACCATTTGAGGACTCCTGCTGCAGACAAACAGGATCACTGACAGTTAATCATTAAATAATCCTGATTTGGATCTAATCGAGCAGCTCTGGATTATTTAGTCTTCACTTTAGTGCAGCGGGAGGAAGAGTTCATTCAGGGGTGAACAGCGAAGCCCCCACGCTGCCCGTCTCCGGTCATGAGTGCAGGTGAGATGCCGAGTTTACGGCTGATTGGTGACCGTTTCCTGCTGAGGTCAGGGGAGGTCACGGGAGTCTGAAGGACTCTGCAGTCTCACAGTGATCACCGTAGCACTGAGGTTTAGCTGGCAGGGGTCGGAGGTCACATGCGGTGTGATGTCGAGGGCGTCCGATGCTCGTTGTCGTGGCTCTTCAGGAAAGGATTCAGATCCGTCTCAAGCTCCCTCTGCTTCAGTAACAAACCCTGAGAGCGCACAAACAGTGTGTACAGGTGAAGATGCTCACAGGCTCATCAGCAGCTCAGGCCTGCTTCAGACTCCCGGGGCCTACGAACCAGAACCCCCTCTGAACCCTGCACGGTGATCACAGCCTTCGTTACAAAGTTACACGAGAGGTCAGGTGACCGCGTAGGGCTCACGGGGGTTTCCGGTCCTGCAAAGACCCGACGCCGGCGTCTAAATCAGGCCTGAAAGGGGATCTGTCCTGCTCTGTTTTATATCGCTGTAAAATATCTAAAGGCAGCGCCGTCAGTACTTCCTGACAGGCGTCAGTACTTCCTGACAGGCGTCAGTACTTCCTGACAGGCGTCAGTACTTCCTGACAGGCGTCAGTACTTCCTGACAGGCGTCAGTACTTCCTGACAGGCGTCAGTACTTCCTGACAGGCGTCAGTGAAATGAGTTAAATTTGGTAACAGCTCTGCAGTGATCGCTCTGCCTCTGAAAACACGATCCAACAAATTTAATTATCGTTGTTCAAATAAACTGAGCGTCCATCTCAAAGTCAGCAGGACTGAGTTTAACAAACACCTGTGTGTGTGTGTGTGTGTGTGTTACCTGGCGCAGCCGGGCCAGGCCTCTGAGGATCTCCTGCTGGCGTTGTGCGCGCGTGTTACGAAGCAGCTCCGGGTGGAGGAGTGGGTCTCGATGTGAAGGAGGAGACGCCGGCCTCTGAGGAGGCGCTCCTGAAACAGGAAGTGTAGTTAGACCCGAGCCGCTGCTCCGAGGTTTCCCTCCATGTTTACATGTCGCTATTTTCAAACCCACTTCCTGCCTGTCCGTCCTGACAGAAGGTTTGACCTCTGACCTCTGCTAACACTTCCCTGAGACTTTATGGGCTCAATCTCTGGTTTCAGGTCATACTGAATAAAACATCCTGTAACCTTTGGTCAGTCTGCTGTCTGATTCGTTCTGGGGATAAAATCTGATTCTAATCTATTCTATTGATCTATTGTGATGGATCTATTCTGCAGTGAAACTGCATTTAAACTTGAATTCTGAATCTGCTGTTAGTTATGTTACTATTTCCTCCACAGCTGGAAGTGTCAGCAGATTCAAACGGCCCGTTATCGTTAAAGCGTTCCTGCTGTGGTTAACCTGAGTGTGTGACGGGTGGAGGGGTGTCCACGGGCTCCAGCGGGTTCAGGTGGAAGACTTCATCAGTCCGGATGTAAGGAACGAACTCCGAGAGAGGAGGAGGGCTGGAGGCGTGCCGACTCTGCGCTCCACGTCTGACTGCAGGGACGGGAGGAGAGCGCCCCCTGGAGGACAGGAAACCATCAAACATGACGGCGGCGTTATTTAAATGTGTGTCCAGGATAAACAACATGAAAGCTGGCTCGACAGTCTGTAATCCCTGTACTAAAGTTATTCCGGTTTGAATTATTATTTCATTAAACAGGGATGTGGAAACTCTAATCCGGGCTAACGGGAGCAGCTGAAGGCAGCTCCAAAGACTTCCAAACAGGTGAGGAAATACAAACAGGGCTTCATGTGCTGCAGAGCCTCGCGCTGCTCTGACAGGTTTTTGTCAAAGTTCTACTTTATTTTATTTCACTTATGTTTCAGTTTTATAACTTCATTGATCCCAGAGGGAAATTCATGTCTGACAGCTCATCTGCTGATGGCTGAGGACTCTCCTGGTCCTGATGTTCTTTGCTCCGTACCACCCAGTGTGTCCAGTCTGGCTCCAGTCAGAGCCAGCTTTCCTCACCAGTATGTCCAGTCTCCTTGTTTGTGATGCTGACCCCCCCCCCCGACTGACTGAACATGTTCAGCATTTTACTGCAGATGTGCAGAGATCTCACTTTCAACAAACAGAGATGCTC
Organism: Pterophyllum scalare; assembly: GCA_024447675.2. Lineage (NCBI taxonomy): Eukaryota > Metazoa > Chordata > Actinopteri > Cichliformes > Cichlidae > Pterophyllum > Pterophyllum scalare. Next base: position 158,317 of record JAMQGT020012193.1, read on the forward strand.
CGCCCCTTTTTTAGATCATCTGTATTCAGGGACCAGTTTGTTATCCAGGTGTAAGCCCACATATATACAGGGTGGGCCATTTATATGGATACACTTTAATAAAATGGGAAAGGTTGGTGATACTAACTTGACTGCTTCCTCCATTTTCATTTGTTCCACCTCCTTTGTGAACTGAAACTCCCTTGTGGTCCACCCCAGCAAAAGGGAAAGGCGTGCCAGCTGGTCTCTAACTTTATTTAAACAATCAGACACAGTCCAACAAACACACTAACTAAGGCAAACTTGAGATTTTGGGATCCAGTTGTCTTGACACACCAAATTAAAGAACCGCTACACAATGCTAGCAACCGGCAAACAACTTAATACAACTCAGTGATATGTAGTGCGAGACCTCCTGAAACAACCAACACAGACTTACCCAGTTCCTAATCACACCACTTTGCCTACCTGTCTTCTGGAGGTTACTGGGCTCGAGGCGACTTGAAAGGCAAGAACTTCAGCGGCAGAAGCCCTGAATTGCCTACCCCCAACAGGGAAATAATCCCCACCCAGGATTACTCCGAAAATAAGAAAAGCAAAATAACAAAAGAGTGTCTGACGGAAGAACCGAAAGAGCTCAGCTGGACACTCACCTAACTTAACTGGGAAGCTGTATTGCCTGCAGTTAACACTACGTCAACTGCCCACCAACCAACTAACAATAAGTCAAACTAAGGCAAATGTCAAACCATCTGTCAGCTCCCGGATGAGCCCCCACTTGTTACGTTCCCCTAAAGTGTCTAGGGGGTTTGGGGAAGTAACAAAAAGTGACCGGGTCGACAGAAGGTGACATGAAAGCAAAACTAGTAAAATAAAGGATTTTTATTAAAGGTTGTAACAAAAAATAGACGGACAAGCCGCTATCACCTTTTAACAAAGAAAAAACAAAACACAGGAATTACTTAACGAACATAAACAACCTAAAGTAAGAGGCATGCAAACAAGAACAAAAGACCACCCTCCTCTCCACTGAGCAGGAGTAAGATGCTGCAGCAACACACAGTTCCCAAGCTGTGACACAAAAACAGTCTCTGGCAATCAGTGGGGCTGATCTCTCCTCTCTCTGGCCTTAAGTACCCCAGCTTGATTGCTGAGTTGGGTCAGCTGTTCCAAAAGGGGTGGCACCCAAGGCTGGAGAGAGCAAGCCACACCCCGTGGGTCAGGAAGCCACAGCAGGCCCGGCTAGGGCCGTAACAGTGACACTGGTTCAGTGTTGGATTTGCCAAAATGTGGACGCATGAAAACTGTCACTAATAAAGAAACATCAGTGACCGTCCTAGCTTCATGTTGCTATCAGTGTGTGAAGAGTGGGAGAAGAGGTCTGCATTGACAATCCAACACAATGGGCAGCACTTTGAACACATTTTATAAGTGGTCAGAAACTTGTAAATAACTCATGAAAGAATAAAGTTATATTAAAACCAAGCACATCGTTGTTTTTCTTGTGAAATTCCCAATAAGTTTGATGTGTCACATGACCCTCTTCCCATTGAAAAAACAAAAGTTGGATCCAAAATGGCCGACTTTATAATGGCCGCCATGGTCACCACCCATCTTGAAAAGTTTCCCCCCTCCCATATACTAATGTGCCACAAACAGGAAGTTAATATCACCAACCATTCCCATTTTATTAAGTTGTATCCATATAAATGGCCAACCCTGTGTATATATGTATGTATATATGTATATATATATATATATATATATATATATATATATATATATATATATATAAAAATAAATAAAATAGCCTAGCACCTCCCATAAACGTGCATGAGCAGCTGTCCTGTAACATGACAGCTCCCACATCTCTGACGTTTCCCACGCTGACAGAAACGGTTCTTCCTGAAGCTTTTCATCCTTCCAACAAAGACAGAAAAATAATTCCTGGCTTTTCAGAAAACCTTCGCTCTCAGCTGCTCACCTTTCGTTGTTGAAGCCGGTGGAGTCGCCGTGTCCTCTGGAGCTGCTTTCCACCTGAAACATAGCAGCCGTCAGCACACATCCAACCCTGGCCGGCAGAGAGAAACACGAGTACCAAAGTCTTCATTTTTAAGAAGTCGCTATGACGGATCCTCCTACCTTCCTGGGGGGCTGGTTCTGGTCTGCGTGGTGTTGGGGCATAGACGGAGCTCCTGGGGTGGAGGTGGAGGAGGAGGGTCGGTCCTGGGCAGACAGGTCCTCTCCTGCAGAGCGAGGAGCTCAGCTTGCCTCCTCAGTCGGCTCTCCTGCCGGTTCCTCTGCAGAGCAGCTGGGTAACGCTCCGAGGCGGGAACGAAGCGACGGCTCGGCCTGGAGCAGCAGAGCACAGGTGCAGACTTTAAAACTTAAGGTTATGTATATAACCCCGGTTCTCTGAGTAGCATGAGTGAGTGTCTCACTATGGGAACGCCTCCTGCGTGACCTCATCAGAAGCTCAAATGTCATTACACCAGCCCTTACAGGCTGGCTCAGTGACGCTCATGTCAGGGAGGGGCCAGGGCCTCCCTATATAATAGGCTGACATAGCGTCAGATGTCATTCAAAACAAGCTCACCTCTTCCTCGCTTCCATCGCAAGGAGGGTGGTCTGGTGAGACACTCACTCATGCTACTCAGAGAACCGGGGTTATATACATAACCTTAAGTTCTCTTTCATAGCATTCGTTTCGTGTCTCACTATGGGAGAAATACTGACTCCTGGATTGCCAGACATACCTGTTAAGAAGACAACTGTCCCCAGTAGCACTTCACAGGGGCACTGCCTCCACCTAGGAAGAACCTGCACTGAGGACCGAATGCGCCAGGCTAGGTGCTGTAACATCTAGCTTGTAAAACCTAGCAAATGTGTGAGGTGAAGCCCAGCATGCAGCAGCACACACCTCCTGAATGGAAACCCCCTTAAAGAGAGCCCATGAGGTTGCCAGACCTCTGGTGGAGTGAGCCCGCAAACCCGCAGGAGGCTGAAGGTGCCTGCTGGCATAGGCCAGGGCGATTGCTCCTACTATCCAATGGGAAAGGCGCTGTTTAGACACTGGCCTTCCCCTATGCGGTTTAGCCCAAGACACAAACAGCTGGTCACTTTGCCTAAAGTCCTGGGTTCTGTTCATATAAATCCGAAGAGCCCGGACTGGACACAAGGTATGCAGTCGCTCTTGCTCCTCAGAGGTGAAAGGTGGTGGATTAAAGGCAAGCAGTTCTATAGGAGAACACGCGCCCATAACCTTTGGAATAAAAGCGGGGTTAAGCCGCATACTGACCTTTGTATCATCTGGGGAGAACTGAATGCATGACTGGTGCACTGAAAGAGCATGCATCTCCCCTACACGCTTAGCTGAAGCCAAAGCAATCAATAGGGCTGTCTTCAAGGACAGCAATTTTAACTCAACCTGTTCCAGGGGTTCAAACGGGGGACAGGAGAGTGCAGTCAACACTGTGGGAAGATCCCACGATGGAGCCAGTGGCTTAGATGTAGGCAGTTTACGGCGTGCACCCTTCATGAAACGACATAACAGGGGATGCTGGCCCACCGTCTTCCCCTCAAAACCGATATGGCAGGCTGAAATGGCTGCCAAATACACCTTGATGGTGGAGAAGGCTTTACCCTTGTCAATCAGGGCTTGAAGAAAAGATAGAATCACTGCCACAGAGCACTGAAATGGGATGGCCTGTGATTCTAAGCACCAGTTTTCAAACACCCGCCACTTATGCTCATACAGCATCCTAGTAGATGATGCTCTAGCACACTGAATAGTGTCAATAACACTGCGAGGGAGCCCGGCTGTGGTCAGGTTAAACCACTCACGGGCCAAGCCCACAGAGCTAGCCTCTCTGGGTGGGGGTGAAATATTTCCCCCCGTGCCTGAGACAGCAGATCTCTGCGTAATGGCAATGGCCATGGTGGGTTGCACAGCAGCTGAAAGATCTCCGCTAGCCAGTGCTTTCCTGGCCAACATGGGGCTATCAGGATCACAGAATGACCTCTCTCCCTCACTCTGGCCAGAGTTGGGGAGATGAGGGCTACTGAGGGAAAAGCATAAAGGAGGGTCCTCGGCCACTCGTGAGCCAGTGCATCCACCCCTAGTGGTGCTCTCTGATCGTGCAGGGAGAAAAACAGGGGGCACTGAGCATTCTCCGCTGATGCATAAATGTCCACGGTCGCCTGACCGAACCGTAGCCAGACCTGCTTCACCACCTCGGGGTGAAGTTTCCAGTCTGCATAGAGTGGATTGCCCCTGGATAAAAGGTCTGCCCCAAAGTTCAAAATTCCTGGCACATGAGCTGCTCTGAGTGACAGCAGGTGGATGCTGGCCCAGATTATCAGTCTGTGTGCCAGTGTGTGTAACCTGGGGGACCTCAGGCCCCCTTGTCTGTTGATGTAGGCCACCACAGTGGAGTTGTCTGACCTCACTAGAACATGATGGCCTCTCAGGCAAGGGAGAAAATGTTTTAGTGACAGGAGAACTGCCAGCAGCTCCAGACAATTTATGTGGGTAGTGCGCATGTGAGGGCCCCACCTCCCATTCACTGCTCTCCACTCGTGAGTGGCACCCCAGCCTACAAGGGAGGCATCCGTGGAGACCACTTTCCTGGTTAAAACTGTCCCCAGGGTAACGCCTTGAGACAAGAAGCCTGGCTTCTTCCACTGGCGAAGAGCAAGTGAACAATCTGCAGAGACCCTCACACAGCGGTGGCCGTTGTAGTGGGGTTCTAATCCCTGCGAGCCCATCCAGCGTTGAAAACTCCTCATGTGCAGGCGTCCCAGTGGTATCGCCACTACAGTGGAAGCCATCAGGCCCAGCAGCCTCTGGCACTGTTTGAAGGTAACCGTGTTGCCTCTGCGAAACAGTGCAAGGGATGACTGTATGGTCACTATTCTGTCTGTGGTCAGAAATGCTCTCATCTGGAGGGAGTCTAGGCTGAGCCCTATAAAAGTTATGCGTTGAGTTGGTCTCAACATGCTCTTTTCCACATTTATCTGGAAACCCAAATTCTCCAGGTGGTGTATAAGAGCATCTGTGTGATAAGTCACCTCCTGACGGGTGGGGGCTGCCACCAGCCAGTCGTCGATATATGTGGCTACTCGAATGCCCCTTTCCCTGAGTGGGGTCACTGCCGCCTCGGTGCATTTTACAAACACCCTTGGGCTCAGTGACAGGCCGAATGGCAGAACCACAAATTCGTATGCTATCCCCTGGAAAGCAAATCTTAGATACTTCCGGTGTGGGGGGTATATGGGGATGTGGAAATAGGCATCCCTCAGGTCGATTGATGTGAACCAGTCGCCTGCTCTTACAAACCGTAGCAGAGAGGCATGGGTCAGCATCCTGAACTTGTATTTTCTCAAGTGCCGATTTAGGGCACGGAGATCCAGAATGGCTCTCATCCCCCTCCCCCCTTCTTTGGCACAAGAAAGTACCTTGAATAGAAACCGCCGTGGGTTTCCTCGGGAGGGATAGCTCTTATAGCCCCTTTGTTTATTAAGGTGGCAATTTCCTCCAAGAGGAAACGGGCAGACTCGCCCTGGGCATGAGAGTAAATAATCCCTTTGAATTGTGGTGGAGCGACATTGAATTGAAGCCTGTAGCCCTTTTCTATTGTCCTCAACACCCATGCTGACTGAGTGCATGTGGCCCAGTTCTCCATGTAAAGAGACAGCGGGCTCACGGGCCATTTTGTCAGAGATGGCATATTGGCGCCCTCTCGTGGCTGAGGCGCGTAACATGCGCCGCCCCGGTGGTCTGTTGTCTCGCTCACCTTCGGTGAAGGAGGCGGGGCCGTCTGACTCGTCATAGCCGTGGGAGTGCGAATCTCCACGGGCTGTGTTATGGCAGACAGTACTGACCTGTTTATCAGCATGTTTGTTTTTATTATTTTTTTGAAGTGTTTTACAACACCTGACAGCGCCCTCGGCGAACTGCCTGGATGCGCGTGTCGGGACTTTTTTAATACAGAATGCTTGAGAGAAATGCTTGTGAAACAACTTTGCAAACTTCGACGTTGTTTCTGCTCGGTGGGTCCGGTGAGAAGAACGCCGACCTGAGTACTGCACTCTGTGTGGAACGTGTCCCGTTGAACTTGCTCTGGAACAGAGCTGGGTGGGAGGAGAGCGGCCCAGGGGGGCAAGCTGGGCCCGCTCTCCCCTAGAGGAGAGGCTGTCAGGCCGGCCGCTTCTTTTTCCTCCCGGTCGCGGCAGCGGGGAGAGGGGGAGCAGCTGCCTGAGGTCTGGCCTGGGGAGACTGCTTCCTAGCCCATGGATTCTTGGGAGTCCCCGCAGCTTGTGGGGCTGCCTGTGCCTTAGGCACCTTAGGGATTCTGCAAGCCCGGTGGCCGGGCGAGACGCCGCCTGCGCGTAAAACTGGCGTGGCGCCGCTGGGGCGGCGTGCTGAGCCCTCCTCGGTAGGCAGAGTTTCAAGGCCTCATCATCCCTCTTTTTCTCCTCACATCTCTTCTGCATGGAGGTAACAGCTGCACCGAAGAGACCTTGAGGGACGACAGGGGTGTCGAGGAGCTCCTCTTTTCCTTAGTCGTCAGGTTGGTGAGCCCGAGCCAGCGTGCCCGCTCCTGGAGAACCATGAGACCCATGGCTCTCCCGGTAGCCTGTATTGCTACTTTGTGGAGGCGCAGGACGTGGTCAGTTATAACACAGATTTCCTCCCACACAGTGGTATCTGGTTTAGCTGTCATGTCCTCTTCCAGCTCGGCTTGGTATGCCATCAAGATGGAAGAGGCATTGAGGGCTCTCGCCGAAAGAGCCGCTGCCTTGTAGCACTTATCAGTGAGGCTGGACTGGAAGCGGTCTACCTTGGAGGGGAGGGACGGAGCCGACGAAGACAGGGAGGTCTTCGGGTGAAGATGGCTCGCTACCAACGGCTCCACTTGTGGCATCTGGCGAAGACCGAGGGATTCCATCCCTTTGCAATCCAGCAGGGAGCTTCCCACGATGGGGTGCTTCTCGCTGTATGGTTTTGCTTTCCACGTCACCGCTATCTCGTCGAGTAGCTCCGGTAACACAGGCAACGTCTGCTTACTCGTCTTTTTCGCCTTAGGCAATTTCTTGCCATCAAAACGAGATTTTACAACCTCGGTTTGCACGGCGGGCCACGGGATGTTGAGCCTAGCAGCTGCACGCTTGCACATGTCCTGCATGTCGAGATCCAGGGGAGATGGCGGCGTAGGTTTATCAACCTCGCCGGTAGCCAGGGGCTTTGCAGCCCGGCTGATGCTAGCCATGGAGCTGGAGTCTTCCTCCTCGTCGTCGTCTGACAACAGGAGCTCCGAGTCGGCCGACTCGTCTCCACCCTCGTTAGCATCTTCTCCTAAGATGATCCCAGCAGCGGAGAAACCCTCACATCCTCTGTCGGTTTCGAGCAATGGGAAAGCGGTGGTGATGGGCTGAGGGTCTGCCTCTGCCATGCTGGGGCCAGGCGTTGCCGCCAGGTCCCCGGGCATTTCCATTTCTGCCTGCGGTGCAGCGACCTCACCTAGCAAAGGGTCGCTGCCCGATAGATTAGCTTGGCGAGCTAACCTGCGGCGGAGCAGTTTGCGTGGAAAGGCCGCACAGTGGATACAGTCGTGAGTAGGGGTTAGGGCAGCCTGAGCGTGGGATAGGCCCAGACATGCCGCACACACGGGGTGTGTATCCCAGGTAGAAATCTTGTTGCCGCAAAGACAAAATTTCCCGACTTCGTTTGGGTTGTTAGACGTAGCCATGGTTAGCTAGAGGACTATGAACGCTAGCGAGCCTGACACCTGATTAAAGTGCGGAGAATATTGCTATTCCTCGGCTAGCGTGAGGAGAAAAGTATTTCTACTTTCCTACAGGTATTACTACCTAGTGTGAGAAAACCGCTAGCGCCAATGGGTATTGCTACCTAAGGGTGAAGCTAGTGGTACTTTATTAGCAAAGTCTTGCTACTTCGCTTTGGTAAAGTATTGCTACTTCCCAGGGTGAAAAGTATTGCTACTGAACACCAATGCCAGCTACAGGGCAGTATTGCTACTGCTTGTAAGCTAGCGAACAACTGAAAAGTTGGGAACAAAGCGCCCGGTGACCGAGTTGTGCACTCGAATCTGTGGACAGTTTAGCTTAGCGCCCAAAAGCACAGTTGTCAACAGGCTTCTGAGAGAAGCGAGAAGAGGTTTTTGAATGACATCTGACGCTATGTCAGCCTATTATATAGGGAGGCCCTGGCCCCTCCCTGACATGAGCGTCACTGAGCCAGCCTGTAAGGGCTGGTGTAATGACATTTGAGCTTCTGATGAGGTCACGCAGGAGGCGTTCCCATAGTGAGACACGAAACGAATGCTATGAAAGAGAACATCAGAAGGCTGTCAAACACAGTCCCTGTTTAAAGACCTGACCTCTGTGTGTTCCACTCAGGCCTCCTCTTCTCCCTCCTGCTCTTCTCCGTCCTGGCGAACGGCTCGTATGGGTCTCCTCCTGCCGGCAGACAGATATTCTCCTTCCCCGTTCTCGGCGCTCGGCTCCTGACGCTCGGAGGAGGAGCGGCGGGCGGAGGCGGAGGTGGCTGGAATTGCATGGAGGCATCTGGAGTCTGAGCTCTGAGCAGGAGAGACGGAGCTGCTTCTGCACAGAGAGGAAAAAAGGAAAAGATCCAAACGATAAAGAGCCCGGAGGCAGAAATGATCCGTATGATGATGTTTCATCTCCTACACCTGGATATGTATGATGAGCCAAAGCTCGTTTCAGAGGACTGCCCTCGGGGCCGCACTGAGGCTCGGGGGGGGGGAATAAGAATAATTTTGAACTGTAAATCATGCAAAGCTTCTCTGAGAGTCCAAGATTAAAAATATGAGTGTAGAAATGAGCAGAACAGGTCAACTTCAAGTAAATCTGCTTAATTTAGTGACTATAAAATTAAATGAGATATTTTTTGGCAGCAGCTGATCGACTCCACCCTAATGGCTCAGTGTAGACAGACTTCTACAGTCTGGGCGCAGCGTGGTGTCTCCATCCAGGTGCAGCAGCAGAGTCAGCACCTGGAGAAGCTTCGGATGTGTCACCTGTCTGCACAGCCGTGTCTCTGTGAGAGCAAACCGAAGCGCCGGCGTCCTCCAAACCTTCAGCCTGTGAGGTAACTGAAAGCGCGCGCACGCACACACACACACACCCACACCCACACACACACACACACACACACACAGGTTTTAACAGCTGTATTTTATTGGCTAAGTAAGTGGTTAACATTGAGCAGCTCTCTGTCAGAAAACACTAAATGTTGCTCAGGAATAAAGTCGCTGCTTTAATCAGAGTTCAGCATCAGTCATTGAACCTCTGCAATACTGATGAGGTCAGTAAGTATCAGAGGGGGGGGGTGTTCATGACATTACCAACAGGTGCACCAGAGGGGCAACAATGAGACACCCCCAAACAGGAATGATTTCACAGGTGGAGGACACTCACATTTTCCCCTCCTCATCTTTTCTGACTGGTTTTTCTCTAGTTCTGTATGTGGCTAGGGTCAGGGTCAGGCACCGCTGGTAGCATGAAGCCATACCTGGACCCTACAGAGGCTGCACAGGTAGTCCAACTCCTCCATCAATGCATGCCATTGGCAGAAGGTTTTCTGTGCCTTTCAGCACAGTCTCAGAGCATGGAGGAGACTCCAGGAGACAGGCAGTTCCTCTAGGAGAGCTGGACAGGGCCGGAGAAGGTCCTTAACCCATCAGCAGGACCGGGATCTGCTCCTTTGTAGGAGGAACAGGATGAGCCCTGCAGAGCTACAAAATGACCTCCAGCAGCCACTGGTGTGAATGTCTCTGACTTCACACCAGACTTCATGAGGGCGGCCTGAGGGCCCGACGTCCTCTAGTGGGCGCTGTGCTCACTGCCTGGCACCGTGGAGCCTGGTTGGCATTTACCACAGAATACCAGAATCAGCAGGTCCACCACTGGAGCCCTGTGCTTCACACAGATGAGAGCAGGTTCACCCTGAGAACATCAGGGGTTTGATCACCAACTGCTCCCCACAGAAACATTTAGCTCATGGGTATGGTCCAAAGGTCAGCCATGAAGGCAGCATATTATTATTCCTTTATTTTCTTTAAATGCCGCTCCAGTGAGGATTCTCTTATTAAACATGGGAAACGTTTCCAATACTGAGCTCAGTGCATGTCCAGGTGTCCACGCTCCGTTGGAGGCCACTCCCGGATCTTTATGGTCTCAGAGGGGAATGTCAGAACAAAGCTGGCTTAAAGTCAGTTTAATCCCACAAACTGCTGAGGACCATCCAGAGCTGCTGTGATGAAACTTCAGGGTGTCTTTGAATTCAGCGTCTGCAGGTTGATCATTTCCTTCATCAGATGATGCGCCTTTCATTCCTAACATTATTACTCCGCATCAGTGCAGATATCCAGGAGCACTGAGTGCTGCGATCCTGCCATCACTTTACTTTCTGCAAAGCCTGTGTGAGCCCTTGTTCTTTACTTCTACCACTCAGCAGAATAAAACATCTGGAACAAGGCTCCACATGTTTCAGCACCATTACCACACAGCTGCTTCAGTGCAGCTGCCATATTTTAATGGGGGGGGGTTCTAATTTCCCCCCTTGAATGAACAGGTTGGGTAAAAACAGACTTGTTTGAGTTTAGGGTGCAGTAAAGTTGCGTCTCCCTCACCGTTGGGCTCCAGCGCCTCCTGCTGTCTGCCGTCGTCGCTGCTTTTTTTTAGCTGCTCTGCCTGATCAGCTGATCGCTCCTGAAGATGAAGAGTACAATCAAAGAGCTGCAGTCAGAAAATATTAGGCGAGTAATAAAGGAGTGAGCAGTGTCTCTGCGTCTCTCCCTGACCTTCTCCTTCCGTGTGTCCAACTCATACTGTCTCTGCAGCATCTCCCTCTCCAGCACCACCCTCCTCCTTCCTCCCCCTCCTCCTGCCTCCTCTTCGCCTCTTCTCGTTCCCTTTGCCGACGACGCTCCTCCACTTGAGCTTCAATAGCTCGCTGGTAGGAAAAGAAAAAGCTTAGGAAATCTGGGTGAGAATAACCTTCACGGATCTCGTCTCTGCGCTCTCCTCCCACCTGCTGTTCAAGCTGTTTGAGCCTCCTCCGCTCTCTCTCCTCTATCTGCGCAGGGTCCAGCAGGGAGGTCATGGTCCTCAGAAAGCTGTAAGAAGCACAGGAAAACAAAAAATCTAAATCAGCAGCTCAGCTACAAACATCAAGTCAAGCCGATCCCGAGTGAATATCGATCAGAAGAAAGCTCCTCGTACTTGGTTCTGGTCGGGTATCCACGGCCCGTCTGCCACGCTGGCTCCCGTGACACTCTCCGCTCCGCAGCTGCTCGTGGCGTCCCAGACCAGCGACAGGCTGGACGAGGGCTCCCAGTCTCCCCGCTCAGAGCTGCTGAACTGAGCCGGCGGCGGAGCCGACAGAGCGGCCGGACGGACGGGAGGCCTCATCTGCAGCGAGTCAAAATGTGCGACCCAGAGCTCGTGGTCCTCCGTCTGCAGGCACAACACCGCCTGACTCATGAGGATAAATCCCACCTCTCACACCCACCCGCCTGATCCTCGCGGCCTCTCTGCCCTACCTGATTCTGCAGCAGCTTCTCTCGTCTCCTGCGTTCAGTCGTCTCCTCTCTCTGACGGTCCAGCTCCTCCAGCCAGCGCCTCCTCTGCTCTTCTCTCCTTTCCACACCCAGCACCTCCTCCTCCATCGGAGTGACCTCCTACAGAGAAGATTCAGATTCAGTCGGTAGCAGCTTTAAAACAAATGAGCTAATTCACAGTTTCAAAGCTCAGAAGAAAATCAGGACTTTTACCAAATCCAGTAAGAATAAAAAAATACTGATGATTGAATGAAGGCAGTACCATCGATGCCGCTCCACCTGTGAATTAAAGAGCTTTTATTACCCCGAGTCGGAAGGCTGGACCTGATGGCTGGAGGCTGCTCTCTGTGGCTGACGGAGCTCTGCACTGATAACACGCTCTGTGCGTCCTCCTCAGCCTGAAACAAACACACACCAAGACTCTGACTAAATAAAACCCGTATCCTTCTGTACGGCCACCAGGGGGCGACGGCCGAGGCTGCAAAAAGATCCGGGTCCTAAAGAAGTCTAAACGAGCCTCGGCCGAAGTCAACACTTCTCTGATCAATTCCTGAGCTCGGTCGCTCATTTTGCTGAGTGAAACACTGAGTCTATTTCGTGGTTATTCTGAGGGTCAGACGGGATTCGATTAAACTTCAGGGCTTTTTGTAGTTTCTTACTCAGGCCCACCCCTCGATCAATAATGCTCAGCTCGAGGCTTCAGAACAGTAACCACGTCCATCGTTTATGCTGTCTATGGTCTCCCTTAGATACAAGAAAATACAGTATAAAATATTATTTGGGCAGCCTCACAGCAGAAGGTCCTGGGTTTGAATGGTTGTCTGTGTCTGCGACAGGCTGACAACCTGCACAGGTGTACCCCGCCTCCCAGCCTATGACAGCTGCAGCCCCCCTGTGACCCGGAACAGGAGCAGCAGAAGAAGAAGATGGGTGGGTGGGTGGATGCGTGCATGGATGGATTGTTGGTATGATTTTAATCAGCAGTTTAAACAAAATAATCAGTTTCCGTTGGAGGAGCAGTCAGTGAAAGTGAACCTGGGGGTGAAATATGGTGTTGTACCTGCAGCCTGCCGGGAGCCAAACGCTGCTGCTGCTGCTTTAGGGCCACCTGCTCATCTACAACACACACACACACACACACACACACACACAATCTGTTAGAATCACTTTAATAATCCGACTCCAACAGGCCAAAGGTTTTAGCACCAAATATGCTCAAAGTCCGTAAAGTTAAAACCGTGTTTATCAGTTTAATTTGGCAGCTGGACTTTAATTATGTGGACACTGCTGGGTAGCTTATCTATAACAACAGCGTCATGTATTAGTACATTTATAACAGCAGAATAATAATAAGAGGCTGTGGTGGTGTGGACTTGATGTTCTGAGGCGCTGCTGTAACTCTGCTCTTGGAGCTGCCATATTCAGACCATATAAGGAAATGGCCATGATGAGCAGTCAGAGAGCCTGTGGCACTCAGATCATGAGTGGTTGGCATTAATGGACTCAAAGTGTGCCAAGAAAACATTCCCAGAATGTTACTGGAGGCACGTTGGGCTTCATGGACTCATGAAGCAGTTTGGGTCGCAGTGCATTCACCTCAAGGTCGGAGGTGTTTGAGTCAGAGCCAATTTTCTAACCAGCGTCATTTATGCTGAGTAACCTGGCATCCAATGAGCTGTAAGCTCCACATCATCACATGCAGCCCGTGGAGCTGTCTGTAACTGACACCGCTGAAGGAGGCCTCGCTGTAAAGTTACTGCAGCACACAGGAATTCAGTCTGTGATGCAGAAAAGCGTGAATATGTTTTCATACGTGGTCCTAACCTGCTTTATACTACTGGGTTTACAGTAAACCACAGGGTAGCTGTGGGTCTGAAGCTACTGATTAGAAATAATGTGCAGACGGATGAAGTTCAGAGCTCTAAGGGCACATCAGAAACAAACTGCATGCCTGAGAGCGCGCTGAGCCTTTGTTCTGGATGTACTTCCTCATACACGCCTATGGCCCGGTCCTCTGATGAAGACTCTGGCAGCTCTGCACACCCCCAGTGAACACCAACAGAGCCTGAAGCAGAGCCTGGCAGAAACAGCTGATCACCAGCATCATGTGACTGGTTACTAAAATGCGTCGTAGTTCACCTCTGAGCTGTCAGGCTCTGCCAGTATGGCTCATATACCTGAGGATGACTGAAGCTGTAATCACTGTGTGTGTAAATGCACTGGTTCTTATATAGTGGTTATCTACTCCTTATGAGCATGTCTCTCTCACACACACACACACACACACACACACACACACTTTCTAACATTCACACTCTGACGAATGCATCGGGAGAAACTCGGGTTCGGTATCTTTCCCAAGAATACTTCGGCATGCAGACCGGAGCAGCCGGGATCGATCCAATTAGCAGATGAGCTGCAGCCACCCGTGTGTGTGTGTGTCTGTGTGTGTATACCGAGTTCCTTCTTCCACTGAGCCTTCTTAGCTTCGATGGCCGCCTTGCTGTCCGACTGTCGCTCTTCCAGCCAGCTGAGCAGACTTCCAGAGAACCTGAACAGCAGCATCGTCTTTAACCTCCATGTTAAACATGCACATTTCTGTGATGACACGTCTTTAACTCTTTGTTAACCAGAGATTACAGGAGGCTTCCTCTGATGTTTGGGCTCTAATGATTCTGAACAGCAGACATGAGGAGGTAGCTCACAGGTCTGGTCCTCATCAGCGGGACAGCTTCCTCACCTGTTGTCTTTTTGTTGAGCGCTTCCCGCTGAGTCTGTTCCTCCTTCCCCTCCTCCTCTGTCCTTCTCCTTCATATCTCCTCCTCCTTCATTCTCTGAGCAGCCAGATTGTGAGCTTGTCTGATTTCCTGAAAGAGGAAAAAGATGTGAGCTTTGTAAATTCCACTTCAGTCCTTCTCAGTGCACCACTACCAGCTAACTCCACCTTCACTGCCCTGAGTCCTGCGGTCCTCTGGTGGGTGCTGCACGCTGCTGGGGGTCTGAACGGTGCTGAGGATGTGCCGCAGCTGCTCATTGGTCAGACACACCACGCTGTCCTTCGGTCCCGCGTCCCCACCGGCTGCCGTGTCTTTAATTCCCGGTTTTCCACTGCCTCGAGTCCTCGTGTTCACTGCGTGTCCTGCTTTCTCGCCGGCTCTCAGGGGTCCGAGAGTAACGCTGTGTTTGTGTCGGTCTGATTTCGCCTTCAGCGAGGAGAAAGAAAAATCAGTGAATGCTGGTGACACTGTTGCAGGTTTACTTAAAGGTCACTGCTCTAATTTAGTGGACAGTGTGGTGAAGAGAGCTGAGCGTGAAGGCTAAGCTGGTCCATCGCGGTCCATGGTGGCCGTGACCTGCGGACAGTGACTGAAAGAATCTGGTTGTGGGTACGAGTCCATCATTCAGGAGGAGCTCAGCGTAAACCGGCTGCTCCTTCACATCAAAGGGAACCAGCTGAGGTGGTCCTGACTAGGAAAACTCTCATGTCTGGTGTTTTGGGCATGTTTTACCAGGAGGAGACCCCACGCTGGAGAGATTATGTCCCTCAGCAGGCCTCCGTCTCCCCACCCAGAAGAGCTGGATGAAGGGATGGGAGATGGAGTCGGGGCTTAGACTGCTTCCCTGGTTACCCAGATCCAATGAAAAGGTAAAAATAAAGAATTTAAAGACTCCAAAAGTGTACGAACCAGAGAACACAAAACATGAAAAACACACTGTGATGCATGCTGGATCTGCTCCACTGTGCAAAACAACGATCTGAACTTGACTTTAATTTTTTGGGAAGTGAACAAAGTCACAGGAAGGAAAATCCAGAAAGTGGGACAGGTGGTGAAGGAAGACTGTGTTGGTTCAGCCAGAAAACTGCTGTGATCTTAATGTGTTGTGTGCCAGCACATGATGGCTCCACAGCTCAGATCCTTTCCTCTGAGCGCGCTCCGTCAGACGCCTCGGGACAGCTGACGAAGCGCGCTCAGAGGAAGTCTGTGCCGACAGCCTCGTCCCGGGAGGCAAATTCACAGCAAGCCTGGGAATCGCTCCTGCTTTTCACCTAATGGGCTGCCGTCTGGCTCGGAAAGCGCTCCGATCGCTGCCACAAACCCAGCTCTCATCACGGCAACGATCACATCGGTTTAAAGCGACGCTGCTGTTCGCTCTCCGAGCATGTCTGAGGTCTGGGATGAAATCACAGAGGAAACCGTGCGAGAACAGGAAGAACGCAGTCTGCACCAAACTGATATCATTTCTTAAAAGAGATCATTAAAATGAATGAGGCGGAGCCAAAATTATAACATTAAAAACAGATCCTTAAATCCAGTCAGAGAATCAATAAAAAATACAACGAAAACAATTTCAAAATAAAATAAAATAAAAATGTGGAGGTGAGGCCCAGAGGGTCCAGCCCCGTCACCTTTATCTGTGAGTGGGACCAACAATCGTTTACTTCAAAGAAGCTTTTTGGAAAAGTGGGCGTGTCCAGCCTTTTTCCGGTATGCATAACCAGACCCCTACCTTGGCCACCGCTTTGAAGACGCCCCCTTTGTGGGGATCGTGTGTCTTCGTTGAAGTGAAGGTGGCACTCTTCCCGTCAGCAGTGGAGGTGACGGAGGCGGCTGCTCCACCCGCCTTACTCCTGGCCTCTCTGTGCCTCCCCGCCAGCTGCCGGGGGGGCGCTCCTCCCCGTGGGCGTCGGCCACGCAGGACGTCTGCCGGCAGCTGAGGATGCTCGCTGCTCTGGGCCTGAAGGACAGCTGAGGGGAAAGGCAGCAGATCAAAGACCAGAGACCATCACGTCTTCGTTACTGATTATTAGAAACATCAAACAGACGCGCGTCTCTGAGACGTCCTACCTTCGCTGGATGTTTATCAGCACCTGCAGTGAAACAGAGACGGGCAGTGAGCAGGAGACAGGTGAGGACCACACCTCAGGTTTACATGGATCTGAATCTGAACCGTTTATGATCAATTTAAAAAACTGGAATCCTAATAAAGTCATCTTCACAGGACGGTTCAGTGACTGTCAACAGGATTACTCAAAAAGTCATGGATCTGCATGGAGAAGCATTTTTCCCCCAGACATTCAGAAGTGATTCCCTGTGGAGTCTGGACCAGAATCCAGGAATTTTTGGAAGGATTTTAAGAACTCAGAGACAAAATTGAACATTTTAGCATCATAACTTCATAAATACAGATCATATTAAAGAGGACATGTTGGCGGACGTAGAGCTGATGTTCTTTACAAATGATCATAAACTGATCCTGATCCAGGGACTCGATTCATGCACAGAAACTAAACAGAATCAAAGTCTTTTGTCAGGGTGTCACTGATTAACTGCCACCTAAGTGAGCGCTTAATGAACCAATTCATATAGAAAGCTTAAAGGTCTCACCATGATTGAGCAAAATCAGCTTGGGTTTCCCGTTTTCGAGTTCGAACAGCAGCCCGTCTCTGAAACACGAGAAACGTTTTATTTTAAATGGGATCAGGATCACTGGATTACAGACGGTCCTGGATCAGCAGGTGGTCCTTTTTGTCCCATTTATGAAACATCACACAATCTTATTTGTTTAGCTATGAGTCACTCGAGAACACACATCAGTACTCTATTGAGATGTCATAATCTGGTCTAAGTGGGTGGTGTGTGCTCGGTAGCTTTGCATGATTCACAGTTACAATAATCCTTATCTTATGCTGGGCCCGGGTGCAGTCGGCCACAGTTCATCCTCTCTCCAACCTTTACCGGGTTTTTTAAGGAAGTCTAAAGTGGATGTTTATTTCCTCATTAAAACGACCCACTTCACAACATCTGGCCAAAACACCCCCGAGGAGGTAGGTGTCACTGACACAGTCTACAATCGAGAGCGGCCTCCATGAATGTAATTACAGAGATTATCACAAGGTGCAAACCACCGATTACACTCGAGGAGGAGGAGGCTGGATTAGACTTTGCCAGAAAACATCTAAAGAAGAAAAGGAACATCTCATGATTCAAAGCAACCACATCACCTGTCAAACTTGTTGTTGGAGGAAATGTTAGGGCATGGGCAGGTATTCCTGCCAGTGGAGCTGGATCACTGGAGTTTATTCACGACGGGACTGCTGAGAGCGTACAGGGCTGTGCTCTCCTCTCAGATTCAGCTAAATACTGCAAAACCGATCGGACAGAGCTCCACAGTGCAGACTGAAAATGACCCAGAACAAGCTGAAAAAGCATCACAAGATATTCTTCAGTGGCCAAGTCAGCCACCTGATCTCAGCCCAACAGAGCAGAAGACCAAACTGAAGGCAGACACTGAAGATGTCTGCAGGAAAGAGCATCTCAAGCGATGGAAAAGATTGAAAACAATCCTTATATTTAAAATGATGTTAGTCTGCCCATATAATTTAGAGCCTGCAACAATGTGTAGAGATAAAATTAACACTGTGTACCTGCGCTCGTGACTCCAGACCTTCAGTATTAACCGGCTCTGCTGCCCTCCAGTCTCAGGGTGCTTTTCCTGTACTGTTTGCAGGGACTGTAGTCAGGTTACTGTG
Source organism: Pterophyllum scalare (assembly GCA_024447675.2). Lineage (NCBI taxonomy): Eukaryota > Metazoa > Chordata > Actinopteri > Cichliformes > Cichlidae > Pterophyllum > Pterophyllum scalare. Next base: position 176,437 of record JAMQGT020012193.1, read on the forward strand.
GACACTCTGCCCTCCTTTACTGCTACTCTGGGGTGTTTTTATTGGGCCGTGTTGTGTGCAGATTATCTTTGGTTTGAAGCTAAAATAATCCCTTCAGTTCACTGCGACACATTCGCCCCCGTGTTAGCATAAGCTAGTTCCCGTTACCGTTAAAAGGAAGACTCACCCGAGGTTCATGCCGACAGAAGACGGCTACGCGTTTACCGGAGACCGTATAGAACCAGCTGTGGCAGATCAGAACATGACTTATAGCTTCATGAGCGCGCTGTTATAACGCTCTGACCGACCACACTGCTAGTTCCTCCCTGTACAATCTGTGTACGTTCGTTGCTGGCGACGACTAAGTAAAGCTTCACTGATTGGCTAATTCCTCATCGTGTTTAAAATTAACAGCCAATCAAACGTCTTCATTAGGACGCTTTAAAAGATGTTGCATTTGAGGTAGCTGGGAATTTAACCTAACGTTTGCGCTAACCAGGCAAAGTATTCTAGTACAGCAGAATACTATTACTAACGTAAACTAATGTAGTTTGCTACTTCTGTTTCTTACAGTTATTACTAACTGCAGTATAACTGCAGTATATCCCCACCTTGCTTACAGTATCACGATATATTGAATTATAACTGCTGTAACAAAAACAATTTTCCAGATATGAGGTAAATAAAGTATTATAAACATCTCACCATGATACTACTGGACTCCTGCCAATACGCAGCACTCTCGGTAGTTCCTTTTATCCACTTTAAATGCAGTTTTGTCATCACTGTTAGTGTAGCATATGCAGTTTACTTAGTCAGTTCCTTAAGTTTTTATGTTTAAGTAATGTCAGTATTTATGAGCTAAATTAATTATCAATTGAAGTGAAGTTAATGTAGTAGTTAATATTATTGCTATTGTTGTTTAATGGGATGTTTACATAACTGTGAGGCAGGTATGTAAACATCCTGTTCATAATAAACAACACCTCCTCCTGCTGCTGAAAACTGAAACCAAATGAGATCAAAGACAATTCCTGTGATTTTAGTCTCTGTATGAGCCCATTCGCCACATTGTTAGTTTGTTTTTTCTTTGATTTAAATGACATTTCTTTAACTTTATACATAGCAAAAACATTCAAATAACATTCACGTAACAGTATAAATATATAAACATGTGAAGTATGAAAAACAGGCACAAAGCACCAGAGAATTGGTTAGATCTACAAAAACACCCGGGAAAAGGAATGTATGACCTTCTCTGCAACAATTCAGTAACAATGATAATAATATAATTTGATAAAATAAAATACAGAGAAATAGAAAGAAGACAAAATTAATTATAAGGACACTGAAATTTGTGTGTGTGTGTGTGTGTGTGTGTGTGTGTGCTAAATTTAACTAAAAATGATAACAAGTTGTCTTAGAAAGCAAATATCTTTGTGGATTTTCAAAATACATTATAAACTACACCTTGGTCATAAAGCGCAGGTACTTCACCTGCTTTTCAACATTAAAAACTCCAAACTTAATCCAAAATATTTGGGAATACGCAGGAAAATGGACACAACATGTTATGCTGCTTTCTCCACAAGATTTGGATACAAATACAAATACAAGATGATACAAATTTACTCTATATCTACTCCATGTCTAAAACTTTAAATATATTTAAGGCTTTAGATGCTGCTGATTTTCCATATTTTAAAATATAAATGTACTTATGATTAAATAATATCCCGTATATGATTCTGCATATTAAGTACTTTTACTTTAGGTAGGAATACGACTCTTACTTAAATAAAGAGACCAAAGTCTTCATCAGTGATGTACATTGGATTCATATATTTCTGCTAACCCACCCAAGGTGCCACCCCATGTGAAAAATCCTGTAAACACCTCAGACCACTTATGATTTTTGGCTTCCAGCAGTTATTAAAGGATTATTCCTCGTGTTTCTCCTTCAGTGAAAGTTTTTAGTTTAGTTTTAGATGTAGTAACCCTGGTAAGCACAGCAGGAGGAAGGAGTAGAGGTATCTTTCCTCCGGGCCGCAGGAGGCTGCAGTTTCAAATGTGACCTGAAGGTGGCGCTAACTCACCACGGTCTCGCAAATCAACCGTAAAATCCAAACAGGCTGACGTTAACCTCCTCCTGGATGTTTTTCTTCGCCGTTAAAGAGTTTGGCTACAGGGGAGCGACATCCATCAGCTTCTCCAGTCTCGGAAGCACCTCCACCGACCCCTCTGCGGAGTCCGCGCCGCGCACGCCCGATGGTCCTGAAGGTAGGCAGTTATCGTGACAGCTCGGTGTCTCTCTGACCGGAGACACTGCGTAATGTTAGCCGCTAGCGTTAGCAGCACGGCACCGCCGCTCAGACGGCGGAGAGTCGGACCAGTGTTTCCCGTTAGAGTCCGACACCGAGAGCGTGGCTTAAAGAGGAGAGGACGTTTAATGAGACACGAAAAATTAAAGAGCGGGTTGGCTTTTCTGAACTCTGAGCCGTTTCAACACAAGTCTGGCTGACTGAGCTAGCTAGCATGTTGCCAGGCTAAGGTCAAGAAGCGGTCCAAATCTGACAGCTAACGCTAACTAACACGGTCCCGGTTCTACAGACGGGCTGTGTAAGAGACAACCACACCGGTAACGGGTAACAGCAGCACCGGTTCTGATCGCTGGAAACCGGGCTGCTGTCGCTCACAGGATCTCCGAGAACAGGTGAGTGCCTGAAAGTTGGAGCAGCTGGACGTTAGCCCGGTGTAAATATGGGTTTCAGGGAGGCAGATGGATTCAGATGGGCTGCCCAGTGTGACATACTGGGACGAGGTTGGTGGTAGTATCGCTGCCTGGCATTTTGTGAAGGTTTGGTCTTAGCTGCTGCTCTACAAATGGCGACATTATTGGTAAATAAAGCGACTCATCACTGTGCTGCCGTGCGGCGTTTGTGCAGAGGATGCGGCGGTTTCTGTGGCTACGGTGCGGGAAAACAGCCTCTTTTCTCAGGCATCAGTCAGCTGCTTCCAGCTGTGACTGATGAGGTTTTTCTCTGCGGAGGTCAAGGGCAAGTTTCCAGGTCTTAATAAAGTTTTCTTAATGAAATTATGGTTCATATATATAGTAGTCCTGTGCAAAGGTTTGGAGCCACCCCTCATTTCTTTGTATTTTGCTTCCAAGGACCCGGAGTTTCTTGTAATTCTTTTAAAAGGTGGTCTTGAGCAGTAAGTTCTTCCAGGATTTCTGAAGGTCTTTCAAAGTTTTTCTTTGGCTGCTTTTTCACTCGTTTTCAGTCCAGTCCTTGTAACCGGCCATTTCCAGAAGACTTTATTTTTCTGTTAATCTACTTAACACTGACCTGTGAATCACTGAAGCATGAAAAAGGCACCAGCTAAAGCGATGAATCAGTGTTGTGTCTACACATAACGGACACCTTAGCAGAGACCCACTTGGTTACTGGCAGCCTTTTGCAAAAACACATAAATATTTTTCAGTTGAATCTATGAAAAATGCCAAAGATAACTCAGTTTGACGGGCATATCTCTGTATTTTTGCACCACCAAAGTGATCCGTGAAGCCAGATGACACACATCAATTAGTCAAACTGCAGGAATGTCTTAAAGACTTAAAGGCCTGGATGACCTCTAATTTCCTGCTTCTAAATTCAGATGCTCGGCCCCACAAACCTTAGAAACACGGTGTCTAACAGGATACTCTACTTTGATACTTACCATATTAAATAAATATGTAGGACTGCTTTGTTGCATTTGTGCAATATTTCTAAAACTAGAAACGAGGGGTGGCTCAAAGTTTTTGCACAGTACTCTAACGTGCTCATTCACAGATGTCAATCTTTGTAGGTTTATTTGTAATATTTAGAATTTGTTGCTATTTTCTGTGAGTTTTACCGTTTACAGTTTTGGGTCCTTCGCAGCAGCCTGAGACGTGGGAGGGTCAGAGTTCATGTTCCAAGTGTTTGTCTCAGCATTTGCATTTTTTCCACACTGACCAGCAGCAGTTTCTCTTTTTATGAATAATCAAAAATTGAAACTGTGTCGAATTAATTTCCTCTGAGGCCCACGCTGTGAAATGAGACTCACATCAAGGTTCAGGCATGTATACTCTATTGATGTGCTTTAATTGAATTGAAAATGGGTTTCCCATACAGCCTTTCCACATGCGATTTGGTCCACAAAAATTTTATTTTTTAGATTTATAACATTTGGTTGAGCAAAATAACGCACGACCGCTACGGAACAGGCCTGAATATGAAAGATACTCACAGTCTGGGGCCTGTAATAAAATCCAGTGCATTCTGATGCTGAGCAGTATGACCGTATATCACAATAAATGTTATTTTTGCATAAGTGAGCCTACATACAAGTTTAAGAACATCAGGAGTATATACACGCTAATACCAGCACCCGAACAATAAATGGCCTGCTCTCAGTCTGTGTTAATTAAAGCTGAATCCCTGGCACAGGAAGTCATTGATTAACAGGCTGCTTGTGTTACTTTTCAGTTTGATGTGACGTAGGGCTGCACAATAAAACAACGATTACCGCAAAATAACTTTCCTCAATAGAAACATAAGACTTGGTCAGTATTCGGCTGACAGCGCTTGTTCCATCATCACAGTGAAGGGTGAGCAGGAATGGAGACTTGTTGTTGTCGTTGTTGTTTAAACCTGAAAATCCTCTGAACAGCCCCTATCTTGCTCGTTATTTATTTTGGAGCATTTCTGCGCTCTCTTCTTCGTTCTCTGTGTGTCTGCCTGGCCGGCGAGCGTTTCCCAGCATGTTGCTTGTGTCGTACTTTTACGAATGTGCGGTTTCTGTTTCACAGATTATTGTGCGCCCTGACGAAGAGCGTTAGCTGGGGAGATTAAATGTTCTCTTACTAGTGAGCACCAAAATTCTGCCACAGAAAAAATTATTGGCTACTGGTTACTGTGCTGTATACATACGCTACCATCAGTATAATAAGGTAATGCATATAATAGGACCTGTGAGTGGGAAGGATGCGTATGCTCCTCAGCACTAATAATGGCCAATAATATAATCTATAGCAACATAAGCCATTTGAAAAGCCACAGAAAATTTGCATCATGCATGAAATTCTGATTGGTACAGCACTCAGGACTGTCCAGACACACAAAGTTTATTGGTTTCTTTAAAGCCTTTTCACATAGTTTGGTCCAAATCAAGATCATCACACAGCCAGTCAGCAAAGGCTTTTAGCAGTCAAGGAAAACGTTTCATGGTCCTCAGCATGCCAGCTCAATATCTGTGCAGAAGGTTTCATAATAAAGTAGAAGATCTTGGAGTTCAGCTGTAACATACAGCCCAGCCTTCTGCCATAAAACCTGCTGCACAGAAAAATGAAACTAGCTTTTCCAGCCCTTTGAATTTGCCTCAGAAACATAAACGGCCTCTCTTTAGTTCAGTAACTTTCTGCCTCTGTTCTCTGACTCCGTATCGCTGCTCGTTTGTGCGCTAAGTTTAAAAATGACGATGCATAAAGGAGAACTTGTCTCGTGTCAAACGGATACACAGGCCTGTCTTGATAGGCGGTAAACGAGTACTCATTCTCCAACCTCAGATGTCTGCTTTCAGCACCAACGTTCTTCTTTGTCTGCGTCCAGTTTAACTGTTCGGGCCGACGGTTTATTAAGAATGTAATCCGAGCACTGGATTAAAACCCTGAAAATAAAAGCTCCAGATTAGAAACTGTAACAATACTGATTACTGACACACTAATTAGATAACTGAGGATAATTGGAACAAAATCTACCACACCTGTGATTTCTGATGAGCCTAATTGCATGCACATGGATATGAAATTACCCGTGAACAAGGACGGCATCCAAGAAAATAAACCATCGCTTCATTTTCAGCATGAATAAACTTTGGTAACAAGTGTGAGAGGATGCCTGATGAATACTGGGGGCACATCTTTAGTCTGATGAGACCAAGATAAATGAGTTTGGCTCAGCTGGGCTGTAACCTGGCCAGGACCACCACAGTGAAGAATGGAGGTGGGAGTATAATGATATGGAGCTGCAGAAGGTGTTGAAGAGATGACATTTCTAAATGGCACCATGAATATTTCTGGACAAAATTACAAGCTGACAAGGTGGCTCCCAGTCACCAGAAGCCTGGTATAAGATGATGGCGAGTCGAAGCTTCGCCGTGGAAAACATCCGAGAGAATGAAGACGAAAAACAGCACCAGACAGAAAGATCATCACAGCCCGTCCAGCAAAGAGCAGAGGAAGCATGGCAGATGGTTCTCCTGAGTTAAAGCTGTCTCAGATTTCAGGCAGGTGATCAAAACAACCACCAATCAGAGTAAAGGATACTGTTATTAACATTTGAGGTAGTTACCTAGGCAACTGGAGCCTGGATTGTTCACTAGTGACCAATCACTGATGAGTGAATTAATTTATATGAGGATTTTCCAGAGAACTGATTGGTCAGTAGGCAGCGATTTTTGCACATTTGGATCTCTTATCTCAAACACACCCTGCTCCAGAGCAGTTTAGCCCCACAGCATAAGTTACCATTGCGGTGAACCCGACCAAGAAGCAACCCTGAAGACTCTGAGTCGACCTGGGTCGGACCTGAGAGTCGGACTGGAGTCGGACCCCGATCCTGCTCCATAATACAGGCATCTATGCTGTATGTCACACAGAGCCAGTTCACTAACATCAGAATCTTACAAACACATTTTACCAATGCCCCGAGTTTAACCGTGAGCTCGATGTGACGGCGTATCAGCTGACTGACGGACTGACGTGTTGTGGGTTTTGGTCTCCGTGTTAGCACCACGGTCCCGGGTTTGTGTGAGAAAGAAGCCCAGATGGTAGACGTGTGTGGTCGGCGGTTGTTTTGACCGATGTGAGCTGACGCTTCTCTGACATCATACCCAGGCTCTGTGTGTGTGTGTGTGTGTGTGTGTGTGTCTGTGTGTGTGTTGCTCAGGAGCTGTTTGGTTGTGTTAGGGGATGCTGGCAGCAGCTGTGTGTGTGTATTTGTGTTTCTTCCCTGTTGTAGTTTGTGATTTTTGACACTGACAGATGTGTCTCCTGGTTTTCTTCCCACGGGACTGCATGATACTGCGAAACAGCTGGATCTGCTTCCCCTGTTCCTTCCAAGGCTCCTCGTGGCATCATCATTATTATGTCATACATCATCGTTCCTCCTCACTTTTATTTTACCACACAGTTATGTATATTGATCGATTGATTATCTGCAGCACTTAAACCGGGCTCTCTCTTTAAAACCTGAGCACTGATGGAAACCTTTTCCTGTTTGTGTGTCAGCAGTGTCAGCAGGACCAGCCTCCAGCCCTTATTTAGCATCGTTTAACCGAGTCACGCTACACTGCACTGATGCAGCCATTCAGCACTAAAACGCAGGCCGCTGACGTATGTTGAGGGTGCTGATGGTGTCTCTGTGTTGGATTTTGGGATTCTTTCTAGAACATTTGTCCCCATGGGCCTCCTGGCACCAGAGAGGGAGAGGCTGTGGTGGTAAAAATGACTACAAACCATTTTTAAAGTTTGATAGTGTCCAGTGTGATGTCATCATCAAACCATTAATTTGTTGTCAAAATGGTTGCAGATAAATCTTCTTACAGCCAATTAACTAATTGTTGGAGCTCATTGTGGGTATCTGTTTGGCTTTAACGGTTTTAATTGTGTAATGTACAGCGTGCGGCTGAAGCAGGGGGCTCTGCAGTACTTCCATGTAAAAGAGTTGTATCCAAAGTTCACCAGCCACAGTCCGGCGGAACAGTAAAACATCCACTGACAGGAAGCACTTGTTTGTTGCTTCTCGCCTCTCAGTCCTCTCCCTGTTTATCGGATCATATTTGTATTTCCTGGTTGGAGACATTCATCTTTTCTCATTGCCGTTATCTGGCCCGGGGCTGAGTTATCAGACCGCTAAAGCAGCTCGGCCTCCTCGTCTTCCTCATCTTCGTTCTGCAGGATCCCACGGGGTTTCAGGCCACGTGAGGTAGCCCGTCATCATGTGTCAGTCCATCAGTTATAATTACTTCTTTTTTTTTTTTAATCCAGGGTTCAACATCCACTACTATCATAAGAGCCGTTATGACCAAAAACATCCGTATGGAGGCACAACGTGTATTTGAGCCTTCTAAGTATAAATTAGCCAAATGATGTTACTTATAGGTGTAAATTACCACATTTACCAGAAGTGACTACTCTGCTGTGGGTTATGAATTGTTACGATGTTTTTGCTGCATTTATGAAAATTATAGAATGATTTTCATGAATAATGTGTTATTTTTGTTCCCACCTGTGTTTGTGCAGATGAATCATATTAAAAGCCTGTTTTGATAATAAATAATGAAAATGTAGCAGCCAGATAAGTTTAAAAGCCACAGATTTACATATATACTGGTTAGCCAGCATCACTGGCAGTGAAAGCAACCCGATCTGTCCTTACATGGCTAATTCGGTACTTCCCTTAGTGACTCAGAACTAGACATTTTTTCTATACAACTATGCTAATTGAGGTTCAGCAAAGTTTTTTTATTATTTATTTTTATCCTCCCGTACAAAATAAATCTGGAGGATGTTGTCATCGTTCCTTCCGTTCGGGCGTCTGTCTGTCAGGTTTTACCTTTCCGGTCCGAGCTGAGCCGTGACATTTGGCGCATTTCAAAGATGTGCGACACCATATTCATGTTCCTGGATGTTTATTATCCTTTGTGCACTTTGGCTGTATTTATCTGAAGTGGAGAGTAAACAACATGGAGGAGTTCAGGCTGCTGATGCTATGATAATATATGCTAATGGGATGCAGCCTCTTTCTCGTGCCTGGTTGGCTTATTTAAGTATTAAATATTAAAGCCATACCTACTGCTCAGCAATAATGCTCAAATGTAAACAACATGGCTGCATTATGATTATAGTGATGTTATACACAAGTGTACCATGAGTGTAATATGATGTGAATACCTTGTAAGTATTCAGTATATCTGGCTTGTTGTTATAGAGTACATAAATGGACATTATGTAGTATACACCCTTGTACAGAGTGCAGTACTTTCTTTAATGTTTACCATGGAAATCTTTTTAGTTACCAAAACTTATTTGTAGAAATGTTGAAGATAATCACAGAACATCAGTCTCTTACAGCATGCTTAAAATAGATTAAATGACTGTTGTTAATATTGAAAACGCATTTTTCTATAATATGTATTATGTCTGTACTAACTCAGGGGTATTTGGATACAAGTTTAGGGCAAGGCCTCCAAATTAGGGCAGATTAGTTTTGCAGATGGTAATCAGACATCTGCTGAAGGGTTCCTGTTATGAAACGGGGCTCTGATGTTATCCTGATTTCTACATTTATTTTCATTAACCGTGGGAGGATATCCCCATCAGTGATGGGACTTGTTTTTTTGTTCTTTGCCACAGAGAGCCCCTCGATGTAACCGCAGATTTAAGTCCACCAACTTCAGTGGTGAAGTCGTGGCTTCCTAATGGCAGCCATGTGATTTAAATACCTCGAGATAAAGAAACAATGAGGAGGTCCGGCCTGACATCCAGGCTGACTTTCCTTTGTGCCAAACCCTGTCTTTGTTGGTTTTCTCCTTTGGATGCAGAGAAGCTGCAGCAGCGATCAGTGGGCGTAGTTAATGTTCACCCTGTCAGCTGTACAAATATGTGGAGTTAAAGAGCCGATTTAGCGGTAGCCTCTACATTCACATTTGTCACAGCGTTCTTGGCTGTTTGTCTGTCGCCATTAGACTCGTTCCAGATGAATGGCGCCTTGCCTGGAAAGCAGACGAGAGCAGGCAGTGACTGTAATCAAGATGTATGGTTCCCAGCAGCGTTTGCGAGGAAGTCAGAGAAATTTACTTTTGGTTCTGCTCCACGTTTAAATGAAGTTATCAGGTTGGTCTTTTCAGCTCATATTCAGCCTCCAGTAAGTCAGTAGTTTCATGAAATGCCACACAGGCTGTGTTCATAGTTAGACATCCTCGTCATTCAACTATTTTCAGATTGAATTTGCCCAGAACTAATGTAAGCCAGCCCCATATGGAAAATAAATGTATAAAGAGATTTCTGGTACAGCCTGCAGTCTCATACTAAGATTTATTCCTGAAAGTGGCCACTTCTTCTAAAGGAAGAAAGGATTAAAAGACACCCTTTATATTTTGTCCTTTTATTAATGGTGCTCATCATTTCAGCTTGTTGTTGTCCTTCTAAAGGAGTTCAGATCAACCATCAGCACAGGGGACTGAAATTAAGCTAGTTTTGAAGGGTTTCTCTGAACTGAACCAGTCTTCTCCCTTTTCGTTTAGAGGCCAGGCATTTCCCATCGTGCAGTTTGGTTGAAAAAAGTTTTGATGTTTTCATGAGTACAGTTCTAGTATTTTATTAGACGGTTACTATCACTAATTGGCAGATATCAGTGTCTGCGTGTTGCACCTGCACAGTTTATGGTTGCAGCTAACCAAGCTGTGCAGCATCGGTGGATAACTGCACTCTACCCGCTTGATCAAATATGGTCAGTTCTGGCTCCAAAAAACGTTGAAGCTTCAAAATGTGGTGTCCTGAATACTCAATTGAATAATAAAATTTTATCTGGCAACAGAAATAACCACTAAATATTCACATTTTACTCAACTGTTGGTTGCAAGATGTTAAGCCACCCACCACAAACCAGGACTGCAGCCCTGACAGATGGCATCATCTCTTCGTCTCTGTCTGTGGTGTCAACAAACAAGGCCGCGAGTAAGACAGCTGACAGCCACGGAGGCTGAAATGGCAAATAAATTAGTCAGCAGGAACATCCCTAGTCTAGAAAATAATGGGTGATGTCACAGTGGCCATCTTTTGTGTACAGTCTGTAAAGAGCAGCTGCAGCACCTGACTCCAAACACTGCCAGCAGCTTGATGCCATTTAGGTTGTTGTTTTGTATAAGTTTGAATGACATCAGACATGTGTGTGTGTGTGTGGGGGGGGGTAGTTCAGTTCCCAGTGTGTGGTGGTGATGCTATGTTATGAGCTCTGTGGCTCCCTGACCTTTGCTGCATCTTGGGAAAGTTTGCACCATGATTACGATCTGATTAGCTCAGAAGGTTTTGATGCAGGTGAATCGGATGTCTTTGCTTTCTAAGCTTTTTCCATCGACCTTGTGCTGAGACACTGAGCTGGGAGACATGTTGTCAAGGCAGAGTAGCACCAAAGGTGGTTGTGGAATCGATTAAATTGATTTAGGTGGCTAACTGGTTAATCTTACAAGCAAGGATTAGCTGGTTATGCTTCCCTCTCTTTGTGTTGCTTTTGAATCAGGAGACCACAGTTTCAGAGATAACATTACCGCCGTCTCTGACTGGATTAAAACCAGAAGTGCCTTTGTTACGTAATTTGTGTCTCAGACAGTTTAGTCGCGTCACCTGTTTTTCTTTCCAGGTGTTTTTACAGCACCGACGCCAAACTTCGGTGTCGACACGGGTCCAGGGAAAATAACTCTTCCCTTTGACTCTGCTGGGTGTGCTGTGTGTCCAGACCACAGCCAGCACCTGCTGCACTTTGCCAAATGGACAAAAATGGAGGACAGCAGCGGTTTTAAGAGGTGCCGGGGGGTGGGGGTGGGGATTTGCTAGAAGGACAAATGCATCTATGTTATCTGTGCAAGAGAAAGTGGTTAAAGAAACCTCTTTAAATATCTTTAAGCTCTTACAGCCTACGTCCAGAACAACCTCCTCCTTCCAGGTTTTAACCATATATTATGGAAGATGCATATATTTAGATGAAAAGCTGCATCTTTAAACTGTTTGGGACATGGATACCTGCTAATTAGTGCTAAAAAACAAACTAATTAAATCCTTAAGCATCAAAATTGTGCACAGGTTTTACCACAAAGCCATGTCATTGGTCAGAAGATTACATTAAAAATGATTCACAGGCCACCAACTGCACAGACAGGGTCTAGGCCAACAGATGGTCCCATTCAGTGGCTGAGATTAATGGAAGTGAAGTATAGCAAACACCTACTGACTCAAAGTGGCCACTCTCCTATCTCTTATTATCCCTGCTTTGCAAAAGAATAGAAAAACAAATAAATACACTCCCTGTGCTTTTATTATGAAGGGTGTAACTGTCCATAGAGGCCTAAACTGTTGTTGTACCAGTCTCTAAGCATGTCTGGACATTAACATGGCAGTCTGATGGTAATGACTCGCTTTAGGCCTTTTAAAGGAACTGCAGTTCTTGGCTCTTTCTTATAACGCTGCAGTCACCAGTATGACACCAGTGTCACACCAGTATGACACCAGTGTCACACCAGTATGACACCAGTGTGACACCAGTGTCACACCAGTATGACACCAGTGTCACACCAGTATGACACCAGTGTCACACCAGTATGACACCAGTATGACACCAGTATGACACCAGTATGACACCATTTTCACACCAGTATGACACCAGTGTCACACCAGTATGACACCAGTGTCACACCAGTATGACACCAGTATGACACCAGTATGATGCCAGTGTCACACCAGTATGACACCAGTGTCACACCAGTATGACACCAGTATGACACCAGTATGATGCCAGTGTAGACCAGAGCTCGTCTTTTAATAAAACGTGCATCTGTCACAGACGATCAAGAAGAAATACCTAGTGTGAGGTTGTGATCATGACTGTAGCCGGCTTAGCTTGTTTACAACTACTTGATTGGTCCGCAGTGCTTACGAGTTCTTTCAAAATAAATCTAAATTTAGGAAAAAAGTTCATTCATGATCATTCCAGCTGTTTGGATCACCAGTATTTGACTTTTTTATGTAACAGGAAGGATACACACAAAAACCGCTTTAACTAAAATGTTTATGGGCCTGTTGAGACCTGGTGAGGCGTTAACGCCCGACCTTCCAGTCCGTGCATAAAAACAAGCAAACAAACTTTTTTTTTATTGGGATTTTATACACACAGTTGTATTTCCTGGTGAACATTTAAATAAAATAAATTTGGATAAAGCTTCAGGATAACTGTCCAAATAAGTGCTGAGTTTGATGCATCTACTACTACATCTCCACCAGACTTGCACCACCCTTAAAACCCAACAACACGGCGCCAAACTGCGCCCGTCTACTCTGGGATATTCCTGGAAGTCCTTAATTGGCTCTCTCATCTCTGACTTAATGAAGGACAGGAAGATTCCCACACACACAAACACACCGTCACTCGGTCAGAAATAGCAGCGTAATCGGCGTTCGAAATAGCAGCTTAACCAATCAGTGTTGTTGAGCTGTAGTGAGCCTGTACCCTCGTCCCAGTGATGGCTGATGATGTAAGCTATGCTCGCGCAGCTCCTCTAAGCTGATTGGCTGACCATTCAGCACACCTGGCAGGACACAAGGAGCTGATTGGAGATGGAGTTCCTTGTTTCTTTTTTTTTGTGTTTGTTTGGACTGTGGACAGCACCATCCGGCACCACCTCCTCCTGCAGTTTGATTCAGTCGCAGCTGATAGATGGTGCAGCAACAACACACAGGAGGCAATTATTTCTGAGCATCATGCAGAGTTTTCCTGTCACATATCTAAGTACTCAGAGCCACGTGCAACCATGGCACAGGTATAAAACAGTCTGATTTTGTGCACAATGAATCCATCGATAAGTGCACATAAAGCAAAGAACAGTGGGGGAGGGAGTCCCTCCACACCACCCATCAACTGAATCCCAGGATTCTGTAGGGTCTGCATTAGTTTTGATGGCTGCTTTCAGATCCTCAGATTTTATTAGTAGTTCTGAGTTCCTACCTGAGTGAAGTGACCCTGAAGTATCTGTGTGACATCATAAGATGATAATAATAATAAGAGCTAGCCAAATCCTCTAAACACTAAGAAATACTTCAATGATGCATTTATTACCTATTTTAGTAGAGAAGCTACTGAACCATGCTTTATGGGAGGAAAGGAGGTGATGCATCTCACAGTCAACATGACTGACAGGCGAGAGGAGGGGGAGGCGACCTTGATTTTTGTCCTCCACCCGCCTCACGCTGCATACAGGACGCTGCTCGGTGGTCGCACAGCTGTTGTTTGTCTGCCGGGGACTCACTTAAGATGCATATATATATATATATATATATATATCCACTGACACAGAGCAGACCTCCACCCAGAGGGCCAACAAATAAGGGCTATAGCTGAACTATCATTGATATCATAAGGGACTGTTACTGAATTATCAATTAAGTGATAAAACATTTATTAGAGGTGTCCTGTTGCATCATCTTTGGCTCTGTTTTCATCACATTTAGATCATATTCAAATTTTTCTAATCCTATTAGAAAAGGCATCAATGCAGCATAGGTCAGCTCAGCTTAATTTGAGCTCCTAATGCTCATGAATGAAGAATCCTGCAGCAGCAGTTTGAATGGCCCGCTCTGTTTCAGTGTATTCATCATTGGAAAGTGCAAAGACACACAATTCACAGTCCCCTAATAATAAAATTACAATAATATAATAAAAAGACATCATCCTTCTGTTACATCATGTCCAACACTGATCTTGACCCTGCAGGTCCAACAGGATGAATATTAACCGTTATTGCACTCAGAGGCGATGATCACGTGAACGCTGCAGTATGCACGGTACGGATGTAAAGCATCGTGAATGTAACGTTAGCATAGTTTCACGGTTTGTGTGAATCTTGCAGTGGAAAGTTAAAGATTTGAATCAGCGGGGCAAGTTCACTGATCCCAGGACAGAACAGATGTGGCCTGATGTTTGTGTTTGCTTCTAATGTTAGAATTCATTGCTCATGGGGAAACACTGTTTACACTCTGTGTGTGAGTCTGTGTGTGTGTGTGTGTGTGCGCGCATCTGAAGCTCACGCTTGTTTGAGGTCGGATCGTGACTTGAGAACAGGCTGTTCCATCGTGGTTAAATCCGTGCGCCGCGTGGTGAGCGGTCGTGATGGACTCCTGTGATGTGGGCCCAGTGCGAGTGCGTTTGGAGCTGAAGGCATGTTTACCTTGATGGCATGTTAGATGTTTGAGGTTTTCAGGATTCTCGGTGAGCGCCGGGCGTCTGCAGCCTCTCACTGAAGCAGCTCACTTGTAGGTCTTCCCTCTTTTTGTTTTGTTAAATCACAGAAGAGCTGAAGCTGTGATGAAGTCACAATAAAAGCCTTCGAGAGTGACTCGAGATCCTGAACAGTAGTTTAACTCCTGACATGTTTATGGCCAGGGCTTTTATCATGGTGGTTAAAAACAAAGTCTGGTTTTGTGCTGTCAAAGCTGCGTTTATGCTGTAATTACATATTTGCAAAGTGGTGTTTATCGTTCCTGGCAGCATCCACATTTCCCTCACAGGCTGTCGTGGCTTTGGCTGCACGAGGCTGCAAGCAGTGACTTTATTTTCCTTTATTGATTATTCTGCTGATCATTTTCCTGATTTATTGGTCATCACAGTGTCCCAGTGGTAGGGTTAGGGTCCCTCTATCTCCTCGTGGTGCTTTGGCACATATGGGATAAACAGTCTGAGGACCAGAACTGGTCTCAATCTGACCTCCAGCATCCTAAAAGGAAACAGTATCAGCATTAATCAGTTAAAGCTGGGTCATTCCACATGAAATTAATTAAATCTGAGACTACAGTTCCCACCTGACCCCCCCCCAATCAGCTGATTATTTTTTTTTTTGTGCAATAGATTTTTATGAATATTGTCTGAGTTCTCACAGTAGACAGTGCTGGGTTAAATTTTGGTGCTGTGAGAAGGAAGAACAAAGATGAGCCTGTTTTTAAAATGCAGGTAAAAAGGAGACCTGTCATATGCTGTAACGTTTTAAGCAGCGACCGTTGCCCTACGGCAGGATGACCCTTTGAAAGTTTGCCCTTTTTGAAATCAGGGTGCCGATGTTGTTTCTGTTCTTCTACATCAGACTTTTAGTTTTGCTGTTATAACAATTACGAGAAATAAAAAGTTTCCAGCATTAAGAGGAATAAACCGTCGGACCCAGACCGAAGGACCAAAGGCTCACTTTGAGCTCGGACTAAAAGAGCAGCATGTTTTTCTACCGCTTCACGTCACAGAACTGTGATAATAAAACACGAGAACAACTTTATTTTGAAATCCTGTCTGTCACATCGTGAAATCACAAACCTCAAACTTACAGAGTAGGTCACGTGGGTTCAGAAATAAGCTCGGGCACATTTGTGATCTGTTCGTATCCGTTTGATGTGGTAATTAAAAGAAGAAGCTGCATCGGTGTCACGGTTTCAGATGCTAATCGCTCATGATTGTGGTTTTGTTTCAGGTGTTGTTCAGAAAAAGGAAAGGCTTTGATTTGATTCTATTCTACTGCTCATCAGAGAATCAGCCCTGAATCATAATGTATTAGTGAGGAGCACCACACTAAGATCAGGGCGGGCTCTTTAAACAGAAAAGGGTGTTTTGAGTAATGAAAACCATTGTCCAAGGATTGTGTCCATTAGGTCCAGAAGTGAGGAAGGACTTCTTTATCCTGCTCACTGAGCGACATGCAGACTAACGTGTGTGCACGTGTGCGTACGTGTGTGTGTCTGTGTGAGACAGTCTGGTGGACGCTGATGTGCTGAAACGTTTGATGTCACAGTTTGTGGCGTGAGGACGGCGCTCTGAAGGATAAAACCATAGGATACGCTGTTTATGGGATTTTTCACCCTGGTGTTTGCCTTCTCAGGCTGGTCCTCCCAGCTGCTGACCCATTAGAGCTCCTGTCTTTGTCATCATCACTGTTCAACTTAAACTAACTTATTAACTTATTGTCTTTTCAGGAAGTGGTGACCCTGCCTAACTGACACCCTGCTTCCCCTGCCGTCCCCCATCTCTGCCCCCCAGCCCCCTGCCCTGATTGGATCTCCGTGCTGCCGGCGGTGGATTGGAGCGCCCTGATTGGAGGCTTTGCGAGGTGGTTTGTCGGTCTGGCGCCGCCTCCCCCCGGGGCCGGCGTGCGCTCCCAGCAGCCCGTGGTGCCCTGCGCCCCCCCTCCCCGTCACTACACACCCGAGCCCATGCCCAAGGTAAGACCAAAGGCTGAGTGTTTCCTCTGTGTGCACAGATGTTGTATCAAAGCCACTTCCTTGTGTTGTGAAGATGAAGTCACCGTGCAGACCAAAATAAATGGAACAGATATTTGTAGTTGGTCTGAGAAATTTCTTTATATCACAACGATGTGAGGAATTTAAAACAGTTAAACCTAAGTCGGGTCAATTTTTGGACCATCTGAATTTAAAAAAGCACAAATATCTACGTCAGTATGAACAACTAAAACATCTCAGCCCAGTCATGATGGTGGAAGCAGCGAGGACGAGAGGCGGGTGTCTCTCTCGCCTATTTGCTCTGGCTGTCTGAGCTAGTGAAGGCTGATTGAACCTTTTTCCCACTGTTATGGTTCACTGTGTTACCCTAGCAACCCGATCAACCACGCCAGCGTAATCACTGGAGGATCCAATTACTGAATTATCTGCTTATTACCGGGATCTTTCTGAAAAACGCCTTTTATTAGGAGACACATCCATCTCAGTGTTTGATAGCAGAGCCAATTTGTTGCCAAGTACTTCAAACAAACCTGCTGCATTTATGCTGCCATGTTGTTGCTATTTTGTATAAAACTGTTACATTTTTATACTAAATTATGAGATTGCACTCTCCTGCTACTTCGATTTGAGGCAGCTGACACTCATGAGGCAGAGCACCTCCTTTAGTCCTCTGTCCTAGCTCTGGGCTTGATGCTAAGAACCAAAAAGTTATTGGTGTGCGATGTGTATACCTGTGTGTGGAATACTGTAAGGGTGGTCCATTTATCATTTCTACTCAAAGTTCACATCACAGATGGCAGAAGCAGCTGTAATCATATGATGTCAGAGGGAAGGGCGGCTTTGTGTGATTCACAAGTCAGAATAGGCCTTATATATATAACTGGACTGGGCTAAGAACACTGATGCCCTATACAGGAAGGGCCAAAGTCGTCTCTATTTTCTGAGATGCCTGAGGTCCTTCAACATCTGCCAGACCATGCTCAGGATCTTTGATGAGTCTGTGGTGGCAGGTGCCATCCTCTATGCTGTTGCATGCTGGGGCAGCAGGCTGAGGGCGGCAGACGCCAACAGACTCAATAAACTGATCCACAAAGCCAGTGATGTGGTGGGAGTGGAGCTGGACTCGCTGATGGCAGTGTTGGAGAGGAGGATGCTGTCTAAGCTGCAGGCCATTATGGACAATGGCTCCAACCCACTCTGCAACACAGTGATGGGACACAGGAGCACATTCAGGGCAAGACTCATTACACCAAAATGCACCACAGAGACCCACAGGAGGTCATTCCTACCTGTGGCCATCAGACTCTATAACTCCTCCCTCAATAGGTGACACTCTGGTTCACCAGTGTCACTCATTCATTCAGTATTTATTTAGTATCTGTGCGTACAATTGTACATAAGAACTGTCCATATACGTTGTGCATATATATACTTCATTTACTGTCACAGCCACTGCACTCACGAGATTATATGTGTATATAGCCAAATTATCTCCTTAGTTTTTATATCTTTTATACCTTTAGTGTATTTTATTTTGTTTTGGTTTATATTCATTTAAACGGTTGCAGCTGTAACAACAGAAATTTCCCTCTGGGATCAATAAAGTATTTCTGATCTGATTATCTCATAGTGGGCTCATCTGATCATCAGGGGGCTTCTGTGAACACACCAAGGGCTCTGTGACCATATTAGGGATATCCCCTCTCAATGACATCATACAGAGCCAAGAATAGAAGAAAACGGTCTGAAACTGAGTGTTTAGAGCAGTCTTTGGTTCACTGGAATTATGTGGACTGACCTCATTATTTGAAACTTTCCCTTTAATATGACAGAAAATAAGAAAAAGCAGGAAAGCCGTTTTTAGCTCAGCTGTTTCAAAGAAAAGTTGTGTTATTGTCATAGTCGCTGCGGCGTCTGCTCGACTAAAACTTTAACGTTGGCCCGGACTCCAGAACGATGTGACCTCGCACTCACGGCATAGATGCAGCTAATAAAAAAGGTTTGAATCGCGGCGACCTTGCCCTGAAGGTAAAGGTCAGAGGTTAAGTTTACTTAAACTCTTGTGAACACGATAACTCGAGAACGATCTCACATTCACACTGTTCAGGCTAGACCCATCAACACACACCTGTGCGCCGACTTTACTGTAACAGCACTTTGACCTTTGATCCCCGCTCAGGCGCATCCGAGGCTAAAGCGTCCCGCTCAGAGTCATGTGGATGGACTGCAGACCCCAGAGGTCTGTGCTGTGACGGACTTAACCAACGCTGCCTCGGTGCTGATCCGTCAGTGAAAGCTGTAACAAAGCGCAGTATGAAGATGTTTTTAATGTTAAAGCGTGCAAGTCCGTTCCACTCGCCCCCGCAAATTAAAGTTCTGAGTCTGTAAAGGGCCAGTTCACCAGAAAACGGTCCCCCCTGCTGAGAAAATTATTAATAATTATGCAGCTGATTATTTTTACCCTGAAAAAGTCCTGAAAAAAAATCTCATATAACTCAAAATCTAATTTTTTTAATGTAGCGTGGGTTTTACTGAACTAGTCCTGAATAATTTTGGTACTTTATTATTCCAAAGGTTAATTAATTCGCTTTCTGATAGTGGCTGAGGTTCGGAGACTCCTGGTTAAATCTCCTTCTCCTCTACAGGAGGAGGCGCGGTGCGTCCGCCAGGAGCCATGTGCCTCCCTCACACCAACAACATGGACAGCAAGCTACAGGGGGCGGGCACAGGGGGAGGGGCTTCACTTCAACTACGAGGAGGAGGAGGTGTTCCTCTGGAGCCTTTCATACACCAGGTGAGTGGGAAGGATAAGAGACTGCAAATAAAGGCCTTTATAGGAAGGTTGGCATTAAGAAACCTGGCAGACATTTAGAAATATGAAGAGATTATAGTGTGTGTGTGTGTGTGTGTGTGTGTGTTCTCAGGTGGGCGGTCACACCAGTATGATGCGTTATGATGACCACACGGTGTGTAAGCCTCTGATCAGCCGAGAGCAGCGCTTCTACGAGTCCCTGCCTCCTGAGATGAAGGAGTTCACTCCAGAGTATAAAGGTCAGTCTGGTATCAGTGGGCAGGAGAAGGCTGCAGTAGCCGTTTACTGTCAGACGTGCTTCCACACGACCGTGACTGACACGACCGCTGAAAAAGTAAAAGGGTTTATTAATCATGTGGCTGTTTGCAAACTGACTGAAGAGAAGCATCACGGTCTGGTCTCGTCTCAGGCTCAGCAGCTTCTGTTGTTCCTTAATAAAAAGGTTGATTAGGGTGATGATGTCACATCTCTCTTCAGGTCTTAGTCCCCGCCCAGCAGAGATACAAGGGCAGGAGGCGTGGATGACCTCAGATGTAACAGTGCTCATGATATTTTTATATTTAGGGCCACTTTTGATTACATTCACAATAGTTTGCAGTGTAACGAGATAATCTGGCTTTTTCAATCCCAAACACAGAAACAGTGAAGCAGAAATTTAAAAAACTGAAACAGCCCATGGAGTAAATTCCAGCTGTGTGCCTCTGTTATACAGTGAGGGTAAAAACACTTCTGTAAAGGATACACCTGTGCATCCTCCATCTTAATTCCTCCAGCAAGCCTCCCCTGGACTGAAGGAGACATCCTGATGTGCCGTCCTCTATGGGCTGGAGGGTGGAGGTGAGGAGGAGCACGTTACACAAATGAGACGAGCCTGTAGTCTGTGGTGAAGGTGAAGCCAGCGTGGAGCAGGGAGGTGAACCCAGGCAGAGTAAAAACAGAGGACACAGTTTTCTGGAGGTGACAACAGCAGCGCTCGCTGTTTACAGACTTCACAGGTTAAAAACCAGTGAGAGCTCAGAAGGACCTGAGCAGCAAGTTTAAATATGAACAAAAGTGATGTTAGAGATAAAGCTGCAGAGAAGAAGCTGAGGCTGTAGTTGTCTAAACCGGTAGCTTCGTCTGCCTCCATCTTTGATGTGGCAGATTTCCTGTAAGCGGTGCTGCAGGCTGACAGCAGCCTTCCTGTCTCTGTCACAGGGATACCTGCAGGAGCACGTCTAAAGGAGGACACGGGCTGTACTCCACCATCATTTTAAAGCTTTAGTTTTTCCTTTCTTGGGACACTAAAACTAGCAGTTCCTGTGTACCTGTACAGCACTTTGACCTACATCCATTGTTGTTTGTGTCATATCCGAGACTGTAGCCTGACACCCGGTCCCAAGGGCACGCGAGTGCAGCCACATCCCACCCACCCGGAGATACCGGTACAGGTTCCAGCAGACCTGAACAGACCCTAATGGAGAGAGAAGAAAAACAGTGGCAGCAGCGTGAGGCTATCAGTTAATTGGATCAGTTAACAAGCTGCTGTGGTGGAAGATGATGAAAGCGAAGTTTTGCTAAACAGAGTGAATGTAAAGTCACAGGAACTGTGGTTGTTTGTTTGCAGGCTCCAAAGACGAACGCCTATAAAAACAAATTCGGTGAATTAAAGAAAAATAAAAGCTGGCAAAGAAAGAAAGTGAGTCGTGGCTGCAGTCTGCAGCGTCTGTTTTATCCTCAGAAAGTCTCCACTCAGTTCTACAAAGCATCGTGTGTCCTTTTCTTGCATATTAAGATTATTGTAAAGAATTTGGCGAGCCTGCTGCAGATCAGATGGCAGATGTTGTTTGTTATGAGGCATCGGTGGCTGCAGCAGGATTAGGTTAGATCAGGTCGCCTCAGGTTGGCTGCACTCCATCATCTGGAGGGAAAAAAGGTAAATATGATGTTCAGACTGCAGCTGAGGACTGTTTATGGAGCACTGATGAAAACACTGTAACTTTTCTTTGGTTTGGGGGAACGTGGGGTAATGGAGCTCGTGATATTTAGCTTCGGTAGCTAACATTAGCAGGTCGTTGTAATGTTTGGGTAAGCTGCTGCTGTCTGTAGCTGTCCCTGTATTAGCAGCCAGTAAAGCAGTGTTTGCTCTGAAAAGGTCTTTTAATGTCTTAACGTGACATTTCCTGAAGCTCCTGTTAGTCTGAACCAGCCGGCAGTAAAAGACAGCTGAACTTTTATTGATTTCACAGCAGCTCAGGTCTCTGTTAGGGGAGCTAAAGCCTCATTGGGTCGCCATAAACACTCGTGCACTATATTCTTTATTCTCGGCGGTGGATGGAGAGGCAGACTGACAGAAGAGAAGGAAGGAGGTACGGATGTTTAATGGAAGTGTGATGGTTTAGCTGCTCTGCTCTTCATCACCAGCCGCAGGCTGACCGTTTCTACTTGATTCTGCTGTAGTTACAGACCCCAGCAAACGTCACAGGCCACTGAAACACAAATGAAACGCAGACAAGACTAAACAGCTGTGTCTCAGGTCAAAAGTACACCCTGACTCTTAGCAGGTTGGAGCTGGTAGGGTCACTTATTAAGTGATACCTCATCCAAGTGTTTACTGCTCTGCATGTGGCCTTCTTTGTAACGTGCTGCAGTGCTTTGTGTCTTTTTTTTTTTTAAACAGACATGAGGCCCAAAACACCGTTCGGCCGTCGTTCTCAGCGCCTCTCCGGCTTTTTCCTGGCACTGTTCACATGCAGCTCATCTTTAGACTGCAGTCTGTGGACATTCAGATATTAGAACGCTTTAGAAAGGCTTACGCTGAGGCAGCTTCAGTGTGGACATAAAGCTCAGGCTCAGGACTTTTTCTTGGCGGGTAATCCAAAGCACGCAGCAGCATTTTAATGACTGTTAATGACTCCTGTGGATGTTCTCTTCTCAGACGTTCTCTGAGGTTTTCTTTCTGCAAACACGGAGCGTAAAAGGTGGACGTGGCCTCTTGGGTCTGAAAAGTGGAGCCAGCATGGAAATGCCTTCAACCACCTTCATTTTAATGGCCACTGGGGGGGGGGATTCCTGTTGTTGGATCCTGTAGACGTCTGCGCGGCTTCTCTAACACTTTCTGATGACTTTCAGGTCGTAGTGAATTAAACATTAAGTCCATTTTGTAAATTTTGGTCATTTTAATTGAAGATTACCCAGAAGTCTTCACAGATCCACCCCTCACTTGTCCAATCAGGTTGGAGAAACACCACGATGACGTCATCTCGAGGCAAACCAGTGGGTGGTCCATGATGATGGCTCTGTTCATCTTTGATACGGTCGGTGGTTTTCTACCATATGATGGCGTTTGCCCATCAGGGACCCTGAACTGTGTGTTTCCTGCTCCGGTTGTTGATTGGCTCTTTGCGTGGGTGTGTGTGTGTGTTGGGCCGGACGTCTGTCTCTCCTGTACTGTCTCTGTACTGACTTTAAAACAGACGTTTCTATTAAAATGTGGCAGATTGTTCTTGTTGTCCGTGCTTCTGGCACACTGGACTCCTTTACAAAGGATGTGATGGACATATTCCCAGGATTCTGTGCTGCAGGTGATCGTAGGTCTGCACTCCCACTTGTCCACCCTGCTGCTGTTCTGGGTCCCAGTGCCAGGGCCAGTGTGCTCCATAAGGAGTCTAAATTTGTCTCTGGATGTCTGCCCACTACCATTGTCCTGCTGATTGAATCACAGCAGACAGACGGACAGCTGCCCAGCACGACTTTCTGAATCTGTCAAGGTTGTTTCATCCACGTGCAGCCAGGCACCGTCAGATTAAATTTCCTCTTGTGTTGTGGGTAAGGAGGAGGTGAAGCTTTCTGAGGACGGGGAGCTCACTCTGTGCCGTCGAGGGGGAAGGTTTTAGTCTTCAGTCTGAGCTTGATATTTGGGGTTGGCTTCCCACTCGTGAGCAAACTGACAGCTAAATTAAATTAGGACTAACATGGAGGATGTTCAGTGTCTGGCTCAGCAGGGATGACATGTTCTGGTCTGTTTATGAGGCTAAATATAACAGATGTGCAAATACATCACTGTCTGCTTAGTTTATCCATAAACTGCCTCTCAATCACATTTTAGAAGTACTCAGTAGATCCTGATACCCACAGGGTGACAGATGGAAGTAAAACAACATTAGGGACCTGTTATCCTTTTATCCTATCCTTTATATAATATATATATATATATATATATATATATATATATATATATACTGCTGCACTGGTGGCTGTTGTGTTTAAAGTTTGCCAAAGTCTCAAATAAGGATGTCAGTCACATCATGAAGTCCCCGTGAGCCAAAAGTTCAGGCTTCAAACTGCTCCTTTCAGAGGCCTTTTTCTACTCTCGGGTCTGTATGATGTAATGGAAATGGTCAAATAAGCCCCTCCCACATGATGAGGGACTGTTAGTGTGAAAAAAGGTTGACTTAAAGGGGTAGCTAGCACAGCTGGTTTTAGTCAGAAGATGGTTGAACTGTAGAAATGCTGGAGGTGGGAATGAGCAGAATAAGCCTGTGTGAGTGTGTCAGTCAGCCTTCGGTCCAAGACACACTTCCTGGTCGTTTATCTATAAAAAAAAAACTTTAGCAGATTATTCCACAGAGCGATGTGATCCATGCTTAATAAAAACATTTTACACCTTCATACTCACGCTTTATAATAACTATAAGAACTCTACAAACTAAAAGTAATGTAATGAACTGCTTTAGTTCAGTGCATGAAGGATGTTTTATTGCAGTCAACGTGTCTCTTGAAGGACTCTGGCCTGACTGACAGCATGTTTGAGCCACCGAGAGATTGAACGTGTTCTGAAATGATGTGCTGGAGTTTTATTGGTCCTCAGAGGTCTTTATGCTAAGTTGACCAGGATGTCACTACAACAGAAATGTGTTTAGTCCTTCAACTAAAAGTGTGGCTTGCATTTTGCTGCCTGGCTGCTCGTTAGAGGTCTCTCCTTCAGTCCAATGACACTCTTATCTTCACCGGTCAGTTCGCACTGGACCTGATTTTGGTCCGTTTCTCCTCATGGAGCTTTGTGACAGGTGTAGTCATCTTAGCCCTTTGCATGTGTCTCCTGTTTGTAGCGTCTTCTCTCACTGTGCCCGTTAGCTGCTAGCATGTTTTTGTTGTCCTGCTGCATTACATCCTGCCAGGTCACGGTGAAAACACATTTTAAGACAAACAAAAGAGTTGCATAGAGTTTCTGTTTTTATCAAATGCAACCATTTAATGATTCGTGATCAAATCATGATGATCCGTGATCATTACCAGGACCATGAGGAGAATTCAGGATCTGAAGCTCTTTTGCTGTTGGTTTAAAGTTAACAAAAGTCTCGCTCACCTCCGTCCACAAAAATGAGCGTTGGTCCGAGGGCAGCTTTAAAGGTGCTTCGTCCTCGTGTTGGGTCGTCTCTAACGTCGTCTTGATCTTCTCAGTAAAATATCACAGACTAATCTGGGCTTAGTGGTCCTGGTACTCCCGGGGATCAGACGGCTGCAGTTCATCTTCTGGCTTCTCTGTTTTTAAAACGTTTGGCATCAGTTGGTACCAAAGTATCATTTTTATAACAGATCCAATGTGAATATCGCACATTTTTATTTTCTCGGAGGGTCAGAGCTAAGCTGAATAGACCAAATAGACCCTAAAAGTAATGATGTGTGCCCTTATCCTCTGTGTTGGTGCTGCTGTCTCTGATCTCTGATATTATCAGACACATTAACCCACACCTCAGTAATAAATAATAAAACTGGATCTATTTTGGACTTAACCTGACTTTTCTGTGGTCCCGTTACAAAAGCCTGACCTTTAAAAATGCATCGTTTCCTTTGGCATTTCAGTAATTTAATAGTCTCTTTTTTTCTCTTCCACTCTGAGACGTTTTCAATAATTCCCAGCATCCTTTCTGTGCTTTGCTCCATCCTGTCAGGTGTGGTGCTGGTGTGTTTTGAAGGCGACTCTGACGGTTACATCAACCTGGTGGCCTACCCATACGTGGAGAGCAACATGGAGGGAGGAGGTGGAGAGCACGAGGAGCGCGACCCCCCAGAGAGGGAGCAGCCGAGGAGGAAACACTCGCGCCGCAGCCTCCATCGCTCTTCATCCACCTCTGAACACAAGGAGGAGCGTCCCGATCGGAGGGAGGCACACGACTCCGACACCTCGGATAAGTACGATACGCTAAAGGAGACAAACTGATAATCAATACTTCTTAAGTAAGACAGTCCAGGGAGAAAACGTGGATCTGCATCATAAATTTACAGATATGAGAGGACCGCAGTCAGAGCACAGATCACCAGCAGAGCTTTTAAAGAGCCTCCTCTCTCCTCCTCTTCCTCCTCTTCCCCTCTCTCCTCCTTTTCCTCCTCTCTCCTCCTTTCCCCTTCTCTCCTCCTCTTCCCCCTCTCTCCTCCTCTTCCCCCTCTCTCCTCCCCTTCCCCCCTCTCTTTCTCCTCTCCCTCTCTCTCCTCCATTTTCTCCCTCTCTTCTCCTCTTCCCCCTCTCTTCCTCCTCTTCCCTCTCTCTCCTCCTCTTCCCTTTCTCTCTCCTCCTCTTCCCCCTCTCTCCTCCATTTCCCTCTCTCTCCTCCTCTTCCCCTTCTCTCCCTCTCCTCCCTTTCCCCCTCTCTTCTCCTCTTCCCCCTCTCTCTTCTCCTCTTCCCTCTCTCCTCCTCTTCCCTCTTGTCCTCCTCTTCCCTCTCTGTCCTCCTCTTCCCCCTCTGTCCTCCATTTCCCTCTCTCTCCTCCTCTTCCCCTTCTCTCCCCCTCTCTCCTCCATTTCCCCCTCTCTTCTCCTCTTCCTCCTCTCTCTCTCTTCCTCCTCTCTCCCCCTCTCTCCTCCTCTTCCCTCTCTGTCCTCCTCTCTCTCCTCCTCCCCACAGCCTTGCAGAGCTGAAGAGCCCGAGGCTGGACCCAAAGGTCCACTCAGATGTTCCCTTCCAGATGCTGGACTGGAACAGCGGCTTGACGTCAGAGAAGATCAGCCACAATCCCTGGAGCCTTCGCTGCCACAAGCAGCAGCTCAGCCGCATGAGGTCCGAGTCCAAGGACCGAAAACTCTTCAGTATCCTTCCTCAACAAAAAAGGTTTACGCCCACTCAGCTGCGGTACCCAGGGTCCCCTTCTCCCACCTGTCCCATGTATTAAAACATTATCCCACATTTTGATTGGCTCTAGTTTTCAAACGTAAACACGAGTCTCAGAGAGATCCATGCTGAAGCCACCAAACAGATGAGAAACAGGAATAAACCAGGCACACATGAATACATCCTAAACTTTAGCTTCTGCCTGAGCTCATCAGGGAGTAAAACCACATTCAGGAAAAATCCAGTGAGCTGAAGGAAGGATTGATCCAAACCTTTGACCTGTACTTTATTTTTTTTCAGTTGGGTTTATAAAAAATCTCAGTGTGCTTCTCAGCATTTCTAACTTTGTCCTGAGTGGTACTTCAACCCTCACACCATCAGGTAAGAATAGGAGGCCTGAATGTAAATGTGAGTGGGAATCTGTGCAGAGCAGAGTGGGAATAGGAGTGCTGGAGGTTATCAGGTTAGAGGTCACGTTTTGATCTGCAGCTTCAAAGAGAGCAGCCTGCAGCTGTGTGCGTGTTACAGCTGAGGGGGATGAATGAGCAGCACACTCTCCGTCCTCAATGAGCTCCATCTGTCTGCTGTCAGAGCAGATTCAGCACGCTGCCGTCACCTCAGAGCTGCTCGATGTTTACTGTACACACACAAACTGCGCTCACATGACCAGAGCGATCAGCATCCAGCCTCTCATCTTTGAGCACGACAGGCTTTTCTTTAGTTTAATGTGAATCAGTGTGTGTGTGTGGGTGTGTTAGGCAGTACAAAAATCAGGATTAGAAAGGAAAGAAGAGGAAATTTCTCCCTTCCCGTGTGGGCTCTTAATGTGAAAGATTAGTTTGCTTTTTGCACATGAACATAAAACAGGGTATGAATCAGGGATGGTTGGCTCCTTAACTGCAGCTTTTTAACCAGAGTTCCTGTTGTTGGAGAACGTGGTGCACCACTTCTCCTACCCCTGCATCCTGGACCTGAAGATGGGCACCCGGCAGCACGGAGACGATGCCTCCGAGGAGAAGGCGGCCAGACAGATAAGGAAATGTGAACAGAGCACCTCAGCGACTCTGGGAGTCAGAGTGTGCGGCATGCCAGGTACAAAGGACGACCGAACGTACGAGAGCGCCGCTCCGTCACGGGCCTGAACAAAAAGATAACCGCACGCTAGTTTATCAGTTCATCCTGCAGCAAACTGAATGGTGCAGTGGTGACGCAGGTGCAATAACATCACAGTATTAGCACTCCTTGTTTTGTCTCTGGAGAAGTGGAAGATCTGATAATGTCTGATGCTTCAGCCTCATATTGCTGCCACCTCTGTGAGGAACTCCTGTGTCTGCTGTTATTAGGATTACAGAGGCCAACAGAGCTAATTTTCCTGCTAATAATCATCATGAAAGGAATCATTTAGTACAGATATTAATTAGCTGATTTTACTGTGAAAATCTGACTGCACATTTATATACATATTCAGATTAAATTGAATTAAAGGAAAATGTGTTAATATCTAATCCAGAGTCTTGCTGTACTGAAGAGCCGTTGCCCACCTGTCTCTGCAGGTGTACCAGCTGAACACCGGTCACTACCTGTGCAGGAACAAGTACTACGGCCGCGGCCTGTCAAGCGACGGCTTCTGCCAGGCCCTCCATCAGTACCTGCACAACGGAAAGGGCCTGAGGCAGGACCTCTTTGAGCCAATCCTGAATAAGCTTCGCAGCCTGAAGGCGGTGCTGGAGAGGCAGGCGTCTTATCGCTTCTACTCATCCTCGCTGCTGATCATCTATGAGGGAAAGGTGAGCGTGGACAGGAAGTACTGAACGTTTGAAAACGGTTGGAGTAGGTCACATGTTTAGAAGATGATGTAATGTTGTGGGTGTCTCCCTCTGTTTGAGTAGCTGTCTTGTGTTTGCATTTGTAGGAACCCGAGGGCTCCTCAGCCTGGCAACCGAAGAACCCCACGGCACCCACAGACCCCCACTGTGGCCCCGGCCCCACCCACCCATCGCCAGCCCCCGATGCTACCTGCGAAACGAACATGAGCCGAGAAGCCAGACCTCGGATCCCTGCCCGCTCAGCGATCTGGACTGACGGCTCCGGCCTCCCCATCCCCCTCCCCTCGTCCTCTGACACAAGCCCCGCCTCCTGAGTCAGACTGCCACGCCTTTCTTCCCCGCCCCCCTTCGCCTCATCCTCATCCAGACTCCGCCTCCCAGACTGCCAGTTTAAGTTCCATCCCCCCTGCTCCTGCTCCTCCGCCTCAGCAGCCCCCTCTGGTGGACGTTCGCATGATCGACTTCGCCCACTCCACCTTCAAGGGTTTCCGTGGTGACACAGCTGTGCACGACGGGCCAGATCGGGGCTACGTGTTTGGACTGGAGAGCCTGATCCAGATCCTGGAAAGCCTGCGGGATGACAGCCTGTAGCTCCAACACGCCCTTATCTGTCTTTGTGAAGGTTTGTCTCAGTGCAGACCAGCCTCACACCCAAAGTATAACTATTCCTCACAAAGATGGACACGCGCGCACACACACACACACACACACACACACACACACAGCTGGTTGTGAGGTAGTTCAGGTCATGCTGTCAGTGCAGGTTATCCAGCAATGGTTCCAACAGCGACTGTAAATGTGGAACATGGTTCTCCAGGACATCACAGCTGCAGGGAGGCGGGACAGCAGAGCCAGAATGGCTGCCTAACCACGATGACACGGAGAACCAACACATACACGCAGCTTGTACTTCTATTCTTGTGAGGATCGTTGACATAATGCATTCCCTAAACTTAACCACAGCTAAATGACAACCTTGTAGTCGCTATGCTCATCTGTGAAGTAACTTTTCCTCCTCTGGGCACCATTACAGCCATCGTGAAATTACAGGATGTGGCGCAGCACCTCCTGGGCTTTCTGCTGATGGCTTTAAATACTTGTTAGACATTAGCGTGTTTCTGTCGGTCCCGTCAGCAGAAACACGTCTGTCACCCCAGTCATTCAGAAGTCTAAAAATAAGTAAAAGGAAGGAAGAAGTGGATGAGATCCACTCAAATACAGGAGTGTGTTTCTGGGAAAGATTCCATTGAACGGGGCTTTGCTTATGTTACCGTCACTTTGCAGAATGAAGCGTGTGCAGAGCTGGAAGAGGAGCGTTTCTCTGTGCTCGCCTAAATTCTGGAGAAGTGTAAGTGAGCAGAGTCTCAGACTCATCGTAGTTCCTCCTGCAGCCCAGTTTATTTATTGAGCCACACATTGACAGCGTTGATGAACAGCCGAGGTTATAAGTGCAATTTAAACAGTTTCTAAACCTTTCTTAACGTTATATTTGCATCAGAGTTCATGGTCGCTCTTTAAACCCTCAGCTTTCACCTGCAGAGTATTTGGACCTGAGCAGCGGTCCCTGCAGTGGGCTGCAGTGCACCCTGTGTGTGGGACAGATGTGTGACCCTCCTGAGCACGAGAAGCTTTTCTTTCCTCCTCCGGTTCTGAAACTGCCTTCTAGCACATTCTGCTCAGTGGAACAATAAACTAACCTCGCTCTAACCATAACACAGTGTGAACGATGTCCTCACAAAGATAGACGCACACACATCCTGGGAACAGTTGTCTTTGGAGCCCTTTGACAGCGACATGGGACGGATCGTCCTCTCTGATCGACCAATCAGCCGAATCCCACGGACCGCCCACTGAACACGTTACTCCCTCACTCCCTGACCTCCCGTCACCGCCTCCCCCTCCCCCTCCTCCTCCTCTTTCTCTGCAGAAACCAAACCTGGACAGGTGAACAGACCTCGCACTCAGAAACACACCCAAGAATCTGTGAAAGCAATAGATGGCGATGATAGACCTCCCCTGAAACGTAGACGTAGGCTTCGTGGAGAGAGTATCGATGACTTTTAAAATGCTGTGTGCTCGTTACTTTCTTTGTTTTTGTTTTTCTGTGTGTGGGGATCGACTCAGGAACACCTGAGTAGGCGGCGTTCTGTGAAATCATCCTCGGGGTTACGGGAAGCATAAGTGTCGCTTTTCCAAATCTTGTGTTGCTGGGTACTCGAACCCTTTTCAGACACGGGTTCCACGAATGTTCCTCACGGCTTCTTTACGACCAGAGCTAAAAGTACACACACACGATGTTTGTTAGCGTAGACAAACTGTGAGCAGCGTAGCTGCTTTTAAACCGCCGTCTTCCATGAGAGCAGGATCTGTGTGAGCATCCGTGGCTCTGCGTCCCTCCGTGTGCTTCAAAGCATAAACCCCGTTATTATCTACATCTCAGAGCTGTTTAAGTTATTCTCTAGAGAGCTATAAAAGTGATGCACACAGCTGTAATCTTCTCTGTGAATGTCTGAAAGGGGCTTCAGATGTCTGCATTCATTTATTATTGTCAACAAATGTCATGAAAAAACACTCAGACCTTCCTCATGCTGTAGATACAAAACCAGGAGCTCATTTTAGCTCAGGACACTATTAGACCATATCGTTAAAACCTCGTTACAGAAAAGTCAGATAACAGATGAGCCGTCTTAAATGAGTCTGTTTTTGTACATCATTAGATCAGAACTCTAGGAGACGGTCATTTATTTATTGCTTCAGTGTCATTTCCCTCTTAAAAAAGCTGCAGAGTGGGCCGGATTGGGCCTTGTAGCGGGCCTGTTCTGGCCCCCGGGCCACAGGTTTGACACCCCTGCAGCCAGACCAAGAAATGGGAATGAACCTGCTGCTTCCTCCGGTTTCAGGAACAGTCAGCTTTAGTTTTAGTGGCGATTGTTGAGCTTCCTCTGAAGATGGAGCTGCTGATTTGATATTTTAAGGACTTTTTTCATTCATGCTTTAAGTATAAAATACCCCCAGGGGCCTGTCTGATTAAAGTGATGTCACCACAGGGTCCGGGCTGCTGTGTTTGAACTTTCAGCACCGCACAGGAGACGGGCAAGGAATGCTGGAGCAGGATAAAAACAAAGGCTTGTGGGATTTTATTACATTTGTTGACAATAATGAAAAATGTAGAGTAACACCAACAGCCTAATTCTTTAATTTAGGGCTGGTTAATGTGGCTGAACAGTATTTAGTATATATGATATACAGGGACGTGACAAATAAAAGGAAAAATCTGAACCCCTATAAGATTTAATGAAGCAACACTTTATGTTGGATTTTCCTTTTATTTGTCACCCTTCTGTATTTCAAAATAAGAGAAACATGGGTAAAATCACATGAAATTATTAAATTCATGTTCACTTATTTTATTTATTCAACTTTTATTTTTTTTTAGCTTCTATAAAATGTATTTTTATAGATGAGAAGACTGAATTATCACCCAGCTCCTCCTCAAAAATAATAATAAAAAAAATCTATTTATTCCCTCTGATTGGTCCCCCATTAGCCAATCAGATTTGTCCATTTATGCTTCCTCCAACTGGTACCTGAGGCTGGCTTTGATGCAGCACCGCCCCCTGCTGGACAGCCCCGGGAGCGCAGCCCCAGGAGCTGGAATAAGAGAGCAAATATGAATATTTTATTTTTGGTTTATCAAGGTGATAATTTATTTTTTTATCCTGCCTTTACCTGAGATGTCTGGGTTACATGTTCGTGTCCCCCCCCCCAAAAAAATGTATACAAATATAAACAGTGAGTGTGCGGCGGTGTGTGTGACACGTTGGGAGCTTTGTTAGCAGTGTTATTGGAGTTTTATTCCCCAGAGTCGGCTCGCTGAGCTCCTGAGCCGTGTGCCCTGCTGGGACGCTCCTGTGTGTGTGTGTGTGTGTGAGAGTGAGTGTGTGTGTTAGAGGTGATGTTAGATGCCATCTTCAGTCTTCAGTTTGTTTCACTTCATGTTAAAGGAGCTGGTGAAGACCTGCATGCACGTGAACACCCTCCTGTTTGAGTTTGTTTTCACCACCACATCAGGCCACGCCTCCTCTCACATCATGACGTTTCATCGTGGACATTAGCCTCAGCGATCGATCGGACTTGTTTAGCAGCAGCCTCTGCCATCGTCCTGACTGTTTGTTTAGAGCAGTGGAAATAAGTGAGATTAAACCTTTCCAGAAGCTTTTGGGCTCCTGCTGTGATCCTTGAAAACACACAGGGGGGGTGGGGGGGTGTCTGAGTTCAGGGTCGACATGAAGGGCCTTTTTGACTAACAAAGTAAAACAAACATTAGACATGAAAGCAGGGCAGGAGGAGAGGGGTCAAAGGTGAGATTTCACCAACACTCCATAAGGAGGAATTTCAGACTTTAATAGTTATGAAGAGCTGAATTAGGCCGGCCCCAAACCTGACGGACTAAATGAGACGTCTTTGTGATTAATAACGATGTTTGCTGCAGCTGCATCATAAATGGATTTTATACCCCAGCTACAGCACATGAGCACATCAGTGTTCTTACAGAACTTCTGTTTAGTGCTGCCTATAATCACGTTCACCACGAGCACACTCAAACACAAAGGTGTGGATGTTTGCAGTCCTCCCAGCGTGTTGTGTGTCTGTTACTCATGCAGAGTGAAACCCTTGAAAAAGGATGCTCCTCTGAGTGAGAACATCACAGCAGAGGGAGCGAGCAGAACCTTCACAGAACCACCCCAAAACCACACGTACTGCAACTGAACGCAACATGTCTCCATCTTCGTTCATTGGCCAGTTCATTAGGTACGTCTGCTGAAATCAGCCAATCACATGGCAGCAGCTCGATGTATTTGATGAGCATCAGAATAGGGGAGAGAGGTGGTTTAAGTGACTGCTGGTGCTGATGGGCTGGTCTCTGTATTCCAGAAACTGCTGGGATTTTCCTACACATCCGGATGATCCAGAAAAGAGGAACTATCCAAGCTGATAGGAAGGCAACAGGAACAAACGCAACCACGCATTACAACCACGGTATGCAGAAGAGCATCACCGAATGCACAGCATGTTGAACCTTGAAGCAGAAGAGCACACTGTAGAACAGGAAACGGTACAGTTTGCACAGACTCTCCACCAATGACTGCGAAGACGTCCCCTGGTCTGATGAGCATCCATTTCTGCTGGGACATCTAGATGGTGGGTCAGAATCTGGTGTACACAACAGCATGGAGCCACCCTGGCCTGCATCAGTGCTTCGGGCTGCTGCTGTTGTGATGGTGGGGCTCACTTTGGGCCCCTCAGTATGTCTGAGCATCGTTCACACCCCACAGCCTAAATGAGTGTTGCTGCTGACCAGGTCCATCCTTGATGACCACAGCGTCCCATCTCCTGATGGTTGCTTCCAGCAGGATAACACACCAGGTCACCAAGTTCACATCATCTCAAACTGCTTTCTTGAACATGACGATGAGTTTGCTGCACGCAGACCTCCAGAGTAGATCAGCTTTGGGAAGCAGTGGAAGAGGAACGCCACATCCCAGAAGTGCAGCCAAAGCATCTGCAGCCACTGTGATGCTGTCATATCAATACGGAGCAAAATCAGGTGTGTTTCCAGCTGCTTGTTAAATTTATGGCATGAAGATGTTCCTAAAGGTAAACCGGGTCTCTAATATTGATCTCACAAAATGAAGCAGGGGTACACCTGTACAGGTCGCCAGTCTAACAGACAGACAGTCATTCACACCTTTGGGCAATTTAGAACCACCAATTAACCCAACCCCACTAACTGTGGGAGGAAACGAGGGAATGTGCAAACTCTAGGACCTTCTTGCTATGAGGCTGCAGTGCTAACCATGTGCCACCGTGCTGCCTGAACCCGTAACATGTTAATTATATTCACTGTTCTTATTCAAAGTTTACAACCATGAGAATAAGTAATTCACTCAGCCAACAATGACAGAGGAGAAATCTATAGATGTGTAGTTCCCTCTGCTGTTCTAAAGGGAACCCACTGTCATCAGGTAGGAACATGCTGGCTGCACCTTGAATCCTCAGCAGCCTGAGTGATGTACATGTCATCATCAGACGGTGGACCAACCACGCACACGCCTCGGGCCACCTCCAGGTGTCCCCGAGCCTGCCGCCGCTCTCAGCGGACCCCGACTCCCGGAAATCTTTTATTACGTTTTCTTGAAACTTTCAAAATAAAATCTGACTCAGTTTATTTCTCCAGCTGTTACAATGATCACATGATCATGTTTGGTTTTGCTCTCCGTGTCGTCGCCCTGTTGAATACAGGAACTGCAGACTGATGTAAGAGCAGGTGGATGCATATCACCTGTCCACTCCTCCACCTCCCCCTCTCTCTGAGCCTCTTAGTTCATGGGTGGGTTCATGGGTAAGAAATCCCCATCAGCATCAGCTGTAGCTCCTTTCTGAAATCAAGAGGCTTTGAGACTATCAGTCTTCTAGTAATATTCAAAAATATTTATTAAGAATTATTTTTGAGTCTAAAATTAATATCACCCTAATTAAAGACTAGAAAACCATTTTATTAATGCAATAACTCAAATTTACTGACATGCGGCATCGAAAAAGATGATTTATTGTCATGTTTTCCAAAACAGATGTTTGATTTTTGGCCAGTAGAACATGATTATAAACACCAATCTAATCAAACTAAAAAACTAAAGTTCAAAGATTGCATACTTGATGAGAAATTCACTAAAATAAAAAACAGAAAAATTCTGCACATTTTAAATGTTTTTTAAAAATCTGCAGATATTTTATGTTATTTCATTTTTAACATGCTGACAGAGCCCTCCCAAAGGGATTAATAAAGTCTGATCTAATCTAATCTAATCTGAAGTTATTGGATGTGTTATATGTGGATAATAACATTCCTTCTTTAACCAGTTCGGGGACAAACGGTGATTTCACTCCTGCTCAGAAACACGTCATCCACAGGTAAATAATTAATCATTGCTACTTTAATAACGTCGGTTTATTTTCTCGACCGGTAGTGCTCCTCCACCAGCTTCCGCAGCAGGTCGTACTCCCGGTACAGGACGTAGTCCTTCAGCCGCTCCGGCAGCGGCACGAAGCTCATGAAGACCGGGGACCGGAGCCGGCGGCGGCCGAGGCTCCGGCGGATCCGCAGGCGGCAGAGGTGCTGCAGGGAGCGGGCGTTTTCTGGGAGAACAGCGGAGGAAGCGAAGTGAGTTCAGGTGTCAGCTCTGAGCGAAGACATGCAGCACACCTGAGGTCAGTCACCTTGCAGTCTGCAGATGTCGGGCCACTGCCGCTGCTCCATCAGGACCGCCTTCAGTTTGGAGCACAGGGTCACGTGATCCACGTAGTCCAGCAGGATGCGTACCACGTGACCCGACAGGTGTTCGAGCCAGGTCACGGTGATCACCTCACAGAACTGCGCTGACGGACAAACAGAAGAGCTTTACGGGTTTATTTAAGGACCCAGAGCGGTGACCCCCAGGGTCATGAGTGGGACAACCTAAAACCTCAAACCTGGAGGAAACGTCACGGACTTTTGGGGGTGTAAAAATGTGTCTTTGCTCTGCGTCACAGGATTTTCTTAATCTGCTGACTTTGGAGAACAATTAAAATAATTACTTATTAACTGTTAACTATAATTTCCCCATTGTGGGATCAATAACGTGTAAGTAAGTTATTGATCTGCAGACTGCAGGGTCAGGATCGCACTGATAACAAGGAGCTGGGAGGTTACTGATTGGACACAAACATTACACACAGCACTTTAAACAGCCAATCAGAGACCTCCGTTATACAAATCCACCAATGGAGCACCAGCACACGTGAGCCAGGCATGGTTGGTGTAAATCTGGGTGGTGTTACACACACTCACGAATAAAGGCTGAAGAATAATAACTGGAGATGTTCATAAACGGTTATCAGTGAAAATATGAATGATGATGATGATCGTGGTTCACCTGCAGCTCGTCGCAGGCTTTAAAATCAGGGTCATTTTAATGGTTCCTCTCCTGTTTACATCTGGAATAACTGGATTGGAGTTCCTCTGATCCACACAGGCTCAAATAGAAACATAAACCCCCACTAATATTTGGCTAACCGTCCCCACCAACAAGCTTCTTGGCAGATTTGGTGGAGTTCATTTAAATTCCCGGCACAGACCCGGCTTTGGGGACGACCTTATCTACCGATTCTGCCACCAAGATATTTATTTGAGCCTTTACACACACGCGTGAGCCTGAGTGGGTCAGAGAAAATCCAGACGTGTGCTCCTGATTGTTATTTTTTAAAGGTATTAAAGATGCGTGACGAGTGGATGAAAGCTCTGAGCTGCAGGTGGAGCCACAAACCTTCTCTGACTGTGACCTCAGAAGGTTGTGAATTACTTGGTGGCATGAGATTTGACTTCCATCTTTCATTTACAGCCTGTATTTAACCCTTTACGTTACCATCGTGTCTTTGATCACGGTGTTGCTCCATCCCTCGTAGTCTTCAGGGATGTGGGATTTGTTCCCATAGGGACAGTCAAAGCAGCGCCCCACATCGTAACCATAGTTACACAGCATCCGGAGAATCATCTGACACAAACATGAACGCACACACCGACGTGAGCACAGCTGGTGAAGCCGCAGCAGAGACAGTGAAACAAAGACGGCGCCTCACCTCGTCTTTGAGGGCGTACTGCAGCGCTGACGGGAAGTGTGTCGTGTTTACCCGGCAGTAATAGTTGACGTTGGCGCCGTACCGCAGCAACAGGTTTATCAACTCATAGTTGCCCACGCGCAGTGCAACCTTAAAAACACAGACAGCAGTGGAACTACTTTTTCAGCAAGTGCAGATTTATCCCCTGAGCTCAGGACATGAAACCTGTACGACAACCTTTAAGGAAGCCACGCCCACATCCATGAGTTCAGGTTCTAATTACATATGGGGGGGGGACATTATCTGAGGCATCTGGGTGTCAACCCCCCCCCCAGGAAACTTGGATCCTCAGAGACTTACTGTCACAAATTTCTGGCAAATTTGCTCCTTTTTGCATCAGTTTATGATGGAAGTGCCTTTATTGATGTAAATAACCCCCCCCCCGAGATCAACACCTGAGCTCACACAGGTACCTGCAGACATTTGACCGGGTCCTGGTTGGCCATGGCTCCGGCCTCCAGCAGCAGTTCTGCTGACGGCACGTCATTATTGCAGACGGCGAAGAAGAGGGCCGACTTCCTCTCATCATCATAGCTGCGGCGGACCAAGGGGTGGAGCATGAAGTTGGGGTCATAACCTGCGCCCAGCAAGACCTGATGGGAGTTTGAAGACGGGGGATCGTTTGTACAATGATAACACAATAATACCACAATCATAACACTGATGAAAGAAGCTGTTTGAACATGATGCCATAGAGCTTTTTATTTACGGGAAACATCTCCACAGACAGTAGCGCTCACAACACACACACCTACACACACACACCTCGATGCAGTGTGTGCGTCCTCCTGCAGCAGCTGAGTGCAGGGGACTCATCCCGCTGTCATTGACGTCCCCCATGGAGGTGACAGGCAGCAGCAGCATCAGAGCTCTGACAGCAAACACAACACATCATTTCTACAAATATAACACAAATATACACAAACACAAGACACAGACGTGCAAATAAAAATCCAGACCTAATTATAAACACACACACAAACAAATATGCAAATGAATGCACAGAACAGCAAACACAAAGATCTAATGATGGGAGTCTGAACGCTCTCAGGCAGCTTCCTGAACTTTGGATGAATGAGTGAAGGTCCCGGTGTGTTGTTTTTCTGTGTGCTACCAATAATTTGGGGTTTTTATTTATGGGCGGGGTTAGGTTAAGTTAACGAGCTGTCAGTAGTTCTTCTGTAGTGATAAGGATTTGAGGTTCCTCTGATTTATTACAGCAGCATTTGTCTGTAACAGAAACCCTGAGATATCGTTTTTCCCATCATCATAAATGCACCTTTAGGTCGTCTGTGGCCTAAAACGAGTCTGACCCCTCTAATCTGCACGAGCACCCTTGTTTCCTCTTTAAAGATGAGACACCTACTCCAGGTGTCCTCGGTGAGCCACGCGGTGGATCGGCATGTGTCCCGTTTGTTTGGCCACGTTGGCGTCCGCGCCGTATTCCAGCAGCAGACGGATGACGGCTGGCTTTCCGGATGCTGACGCTTCGTATATGATGGACGCCTCGTCCTGCGCCTGAGAGAGGACGTCGGCGCCTGCGGAACAAAGAGCACGCCTCATCAGCTGAGCCAAACGCTGACTCCCAGCGTCCAACGGACCATTTTCTGGTTCCTCTCACCTTTCTTCAGGAGAGTCTGCACCACCTCGAGGTGACCTCCCTGGGCGGCCAGGGCCAGCGGCGTGAGGCCGTAGTGGCTGCGGGGGTCGAGCTGCGCTCCGGCCTCCAGCAGCACCTTTACCATCTCTATTCTGCCCAACTGCGAGGCCTCGTGGAGGGGCCGGCGGCCGTAGCAGGCCTCCTGGTGCACACTGGAGCCCTGCAGGAGCAGCAGCTTCACCAGGTCCAGCCGGTTTAAGCGGATCGCTGCAGAGAGGCGCGGTCCAGAGAAATGAGTCGCAGTCTAGGTGTCAGCTCCTGGCACTGAAGGTGAGGCGGTGAAATCTTACCTACAAACAGCGGGCAGTCCTGTTCGTCATCCTGGCTGTCCGGGTCGGCTCCGTGTTTAAGGAGGAAGGAAGCGTTTTCTAGGAGACCTTCTTCTACTGCGAGGAAGAGCGGCGTCTGACCTCGAAGACTGCGACACTTCACCGATTCTGGGCCTGAAGCTGGGGACAGATGTTAGGTTAGTTTAAATAAGCCTCAGCATCACTTCTCACACATCTGCACAGAGTCAGTGAGGCCGGCACAAACCCTTGTACGTGAGCTCCAGGATGCTGTGGTTGCTCTGAGCTGCTGCTTCGTGAAGAGGCGTCCAACCTCTGCTGTCAGTCAGTCCAAACACTTCTGTCTGTCTGACACTCAGGTCCTTCAGGAGCTGCTCGTTACCTGGAGGGAGGGACAGACATGGTTCACATTCTCAGCTCTAAAACTTCAGATCCACGTGGAAGATGAAGCCCTGCATCCATCCCCTTGTTGATGGATGTTTGCTGGATTTGTGTGCAGCACGGAAAAGGAATGCACCGAAACAAAACCATCGGATCACATATCAGAAAAAATGTCCTTCTTCTTCCAGCTGCTCCCTTTAGGGGGCGCCACAGAGGGTCATCTGCCTTCATCCCACCCTGTCCCAGCATCCTTTGAGCTCAGATCTATTTCACCATAAACTGAGAAACTTTAGGAAAGGGGTATTCAACGCCAGGTCTGTAGATGTGTCCCTGATCCAACACACCTGAATCAGATGGCTGAATTACCTCAAGTTAAGTTCTCCAGAGTCCTGCTAATGACTTCTATATTTGACTCAGGTGTGTTGAAGCAGAGACACATCTAAAACCTGCAGGACACCGGCCCTCGAGGCCTGGGGTTGAATACCCCTGCCTTAGGATGTGAGACAAATTCTAATGAACAAAAACCTGGAAAACAGAACCTGGAGCCGATCAGTCACATAATAAACTGCTGTTCAATAAACATGCAAAGCTTTAGATCAATCAATAAATGCAGTGCTTCACTGATGCTGTGTTACCTTGTCTGATAGCAGTGAAGAGTGCGCTGCTGTCTGCAGCCTCTGGCCTGCCGGAGAGAAAAACACCAAATGACACAAACTAAATCAAAACGTTCAGTTTCTGTTTTTTCTACTCTTGGTGCTGTGTGATGTCACAGAGAGCAGAGACAGCTGGTATCAGAGCAATGAGGATTACTTTAAACTGTGACTCATGCAAAGCTGCTCTCGTGGATTTCTACAACAAAAATATGAAGCTGAATATGAGATGACGTGCTGATGCCGTCTGCTGCACTGACCTCCTGCTGTCTCGTGTTTTGGCTGACTCTGAACGGCACCCGAATGCTGAACTCCATGAAACTCTGTTCCATCATGTACTGAACGGCTGCCTCGTCTTCATCGATCTCCATGACGCCAGCATAAAAGGTCCTGTCAGAGGAAAGCTGTGAGAACTTAATCTGAAAAGGTTCTTTCCCGAAACTGGTGCAAGAAAAATAATCCTGCAGAATCGCGCATTAACCCACATTAAATGCTTTGTTATTTATTGTTATAATTGCAATTATTAAACCAAAATTAGCAAATGAAATCTAGCAGCACATTTGCATTTCCTGTTATCACGGTAACCTATACAGACCATTGTAGCAGCAGCTACACTCCCACCAAATTACCTTTGATACACAATGTAGATGTTACACTGTACATTATTCATACCAATAAATCAATGGTAAATACAAATACAACGGGTCCTTCAGTAATAGATGGCTTATGTATGCGTCCCTTTCCCAACCAGCCCGTAATCATCTTCATGTACAACTCTGCCAAGTGTCCATTCGTTACAAGGGACATTACGATATCACCGACCTTCATACTGCACCTAGGGGTGTGCCATCGCTGTCTAAGAGTTAGACAGAGAGATATTCTTTTCTCCATCTATTCCAAAACTGACAGATATTGGACTCTTTGTGGCGCACAGATCTCTGAATGTACCTGCCAGGTGGGGGCAGTGGTACGGAGCATTTCATGGTGATAAGATGGTTTGGTGTTAAAGGCTCTAAATGTGTGGGATCACTGATGCTAATAACAGTAAGTGGGCGACTGTTTACAGACTGTTTGGCTTCATAAAGAAAGGTCCTTAAGGATGCATCATTGATGCTGCCGTGCACCTCCAGCATGGCTTGAGCTTGGTGCATTCATGAGGAAGTATGTGGTCACTTTGTCGATTTCTTGTAGAGCCTTCTCCAGTTCATTTTTTGCTCCCATGAAGTTAGATCTGCATCTGATCCCTGATCTGATTTGTCTGACAGGTCCACGGATCTATAAAGCAGCGTAAGGGGTTGATAAATGCATCAGCAGTCATGTTTTCCAGCATCTCTAAATGAATCGCTCTAGAGCTGAGGCATGTGAAGAGCGTTTGTACACTTTGTGACCCTGCTTGGTATTAAAGGGGCCAAAGCAGTCCATAGCTGAACTATGGGGAAGGGTCAGTGCGATCCCTAGGCAGGTCTGCCATTCTTTGTTCTTCTGGAGGTGCACGAGCTCTCCTGCAGCTCACACACCATCTGATGTACTTGGCTACCACTTTACCTCCTCCAACAATCCAAACCCCATTAGCTCTGATCATATTTATGGTTTGGCCTTGATGCCGTGGCTTGTTGTGATAGTGTGCAATAATAATCTGTGTAATAGCGCCCCCTTTAGGGAGTATTACAGGATGCTTTAGCTCAAAATGTCTAGACGCCTTTCTCAGCCTACCTCCAGCTCTCATTAAGCCATCTTGGAGGAATGGATGAAGCTGATAGTCTGTTGTTACCGGGCAGCTTTCCTGTTTAAGTTTGTCCATTTCCTCCTGAAAAGCATTTTTGCTTTGCTCAGTAACTCTCTCTTTCCCATGAAAACTTGGGACCTGTGAGCCAGTTCGAGTTGATAATGTCGGCTACTTTCAGGCCATGTGAGGCGTGGTCAGCTGGATTTTCTGCCGTGTCAAACATAATGCCATTGTCCTGGTGATGAAGTTCAACTCTCAGGATTTCACCATAGGTCATGGGCTTGAAGCACCTGGGTTCTTCAATCATTTTGAGATTTTCTAAATCTTTCATCCAACTCTCCCACCTTAGCTTCAGTTCAGTAGGTAGTGGATCATCACACCCAGTGCCCTTATGACACATTTCTTGCAGCACTCTTTTCCCTTCCAAGAAGAAAGGGGATAGGAACCCTGAGGGTGTGGTAGAGGGATGCTACAAATAGAAGTTGTCATTTTCTATGTTCCACCTTATACCTAGTACTTGTCGCACTGGAAGATCATTGTAGTTGAGGTCAACATCCTTTATCTCAGCTGCAGGTTCTGCCACATCGATTGAGTCTAGAACGTCTCGGTTGTTGGAGAAACTTGTGAAGGTGCAGCTTTCCTTTGGCACATAAAGCTTGGGCCTCTTTCATAAGCTCAGTTGCCTCTCCGACAGTTTCCACACTTACCGAGCCGTCGTCCACGTAAAAATGCTTTTTGACAAAGTTAGCTGCTAACTGGTACGCTCTCATTTTCATTGGCCAGACGTTTCTACTGTAATTAGCACAGCTGGGGGATGCCCCTAAGAGGTGGATATCATACAGTAAGTCTATGTTCCCATTTTCACACCAGAGGAACCTCAAATAGTCTCTGTCCTCTGAGCTGACGTGGAACCAATGAAACACACATCGATTGCAAAGGGGTGCTACGAAAATGGCATAATACTCCTGTCAGTCCATTTGTGAGCTCAGGCCCTGTTAGTGCAGTTTAAAGCTGTCCCTTTAAAGTTACAGGAGGTATCTCTTTCACAGACACACGATGACACAGACCGGTTACATCCCAAACTGTAGTGCCCCTCCTACAATGCTCCAGCCTAGGTCTGTTCTTACAGCGTAAGGCTCGTTGTTGCCACCAGTGATGACCTTTCTGGGAGCTAGGGCTCTGGAGCAGTCAGAGCCTATCAGCAATCCAACTGCACAGTCCAGTGTGTGTGC
The DNA here is from genome assembly GCA_024447675.2 of Pterophyllum scalare. Classification (NCBI taxonomy): domain Eukaryota; kingdom Metazoa; phylum Chordata; class Actinopteri; order Cichliformes; family Cichlidae; genus Pterophyllum; species Pterophyllum scalare. The sequence continues at coordinate 219,858 of JAMQGT020012193.1, forward strand.
ACGCAAGCAGAATAAAGTCTCTTGTGGAAGCTGGAGGTAGGTCAATGGACGTACTGGGAGAAGAATCCTCTGACTTTAAGTCCTTGTACTCCTTGTGCTCTTTGGACCATGGTTGCGAGCTTTAGTTTTACTGGCTCTGTTACTGCCTGTAGCTTTTCACACACTTCCTGATCAACAAATGTGTGGGTGCTTTGTGTATCTAATAGCACATACACCAAGGTCTCAGTGTTAGACATTTGTCTCTTGGCTTGATTTCCTCTATGTTAAACTTAGTTGCAGTGTCTGAGGTGTCTGAAGTCTTTACATTGGTAACAAATGTATTTGCTTTTGTGCGTTTTGCTTCTCTTACTGGGATTTCTGCACGTGGCTTTAGGGCATTTAAGGACGACACTGCGTTCACAAGCTATGTGCGCCTCCTTAGAGAGAAAGCAGATGACTTCTTTGAAGCTTCTCTTTGATCTCTTCGGTGTAAACCTTCAGCTTTGCTTGCATTACTTCAATGTCTCTTTGGTTTCCAAGCCTTTTCAGTTGTTGACGATGAGCTTCAACAGCATCTTCCATTTGGATTTCTGCTTTCTTTGCAGCTAGCTGCACAGCTGTCTCGGTTCTCTTGTTTGAGGTGCTGTTTTGACTCTGAGAAATGGTCAGAATGAGGGCTGTGTGCAGTTACTCTGGAGGCAGCAGATCCATATATCGATCTGGCATATCCATTGTCAAACAGCATGCGTAATCTTGCCTTTTCTGCTACTGCATCAAACTCACTTGCATCCTCCGTTAGCTGTACTCTCATTAACCAAAGTTACAGCAGAGCATGCATCGACTTTCCTCCGAATTTCTTGATTTTGGCCCATTTGCTTTCTAATATCATCAATTCAGAATCAAATATCATCATCATCCATCATGCTGCTTAAGTCTTTTCTGGGCATTCTTCCTTTAGTCTTGTGGGAATGTCTCTTACTTTAATTTTGTCATAGATGATTGGAACCTTCTTTCCTTTTGACCCAGTTCTTGCTCTTTTAGCTCCTGCAGTTTAACTGTACAATGTCTTTCATGGCAGGATTTTCTAATTTCTGTTTCAGATTGATTGACACACCTTACAGTTTCCTTTGGTCTTACATCTGCTTCTGTACATAGTTTACGTTGCTCCTGAGGCTCATGGTTGATCTGGCTATCATTTTGTAACAAGGGATTATCAGTGGAAGTCATTTATTTATACATGACTCTGATTCATCCATCAGTAGCAGAGGCCGTTTAATTATAGTCTGACCTTAGGGTGAGGTGTCTTGTTTTTAACTCTGAAGCCTGAAGCTTGCAGCAGGATTTGAAGAACTCTGGCGCCGCCTTGTGGATGCAGGGTGAAGCCATGTTTTCACTGTAACTACTCCGGTCTGCTCAAAAGGACTTCACACTGATGCCCACAGACATTTTTTCTTTAACAGCTCGTTAAACACTCATGGTTCAGCCATGAAACACTAATGGATCGTCCATGGAACACTCATGGATCGTCCATGAAACACTCATGGATCGTCCATGGAACACTCATGGATCGTCCATGGAACACTCATGGATCGTCCATGGAACACTCATGGATCGTCCATGGAACACTCATGGATCGTCCATGGAACACTCATGGACTGTCCATGGAACACTCATGGATCGTTCATGAAACACTAATGGATCGTCCATGGAGCACTCATGGATTGTTCATGGATCGTCCATTAAACACCGTGAAAACTAAAAGACAAACAGCACGTTTCAAACTCGCATTCACGTCCGTACTAAACACCAATCACCATTTCAGTTGAACCAAAGCAATAACAGCGTAGCAGAGAATCGTTACCGTGCGCTCCTGCTGACAACAGTAGAATATCGTGGGCCGATTTTTGAGTATTTTATCAACGATTTTCGTTTCTCTGACTTCTCTCGTGTCTTTTCGCTCCCGCTACTGTTCACAAACACTTCCGGGTTGTGCAATTCCATGACTTGTTACTAGCCAAAAAGTCCCAATAATTTTACAACCAAACACATTAACTGAAATGCCATGTCACTTATTGTTATAAATACCTGTGCAATTATTAAACCAAAATTAGCAAACGAAATCTTGCAGCACATTTGCACTTCCTGTTATCAAGCGCGTAATTTGCGGGGGAGGGGGGATAGGTGGGTTATACCCCCCCCCAATAATCTGATCCAATTACTATACCCCTCCCCCCAATAAAGTCACATCATTTGGATTTACAAAAAAACATCTTACATGAATAGCATGTTAATTTTCTTTATTCATGATCAATTTTGGGTAAACTACTAGCATGTTTAATCATTTGGTAATGTAACCCCCCCCCCCTCCCCGCAAAAAGTTGGTATCACCCAACTCGCTTTCTCTACCAACCGGGGCGTTAACCCCCCAATGTTGGACCCAAAGTTACGCTCTTGCCTGTTATCACGGTAGCCTACAGGCCATTCAACTACACACATCAGTGCAAAACTAAGGCCCCGTTTCCCGTTGTCGTTTCTGAAAAGTACCGAGTTTACACGGAAACCCAAAAACGGTGAAAACGCTGCAGTTCCTATCACCAGGTCACCAGTTAGCGGTGTGGCTACAGGAGCCGCAACCATAGTGCGCATGTGCGAGTGCCCCCCCTTTCCAAAAAGCATCTTTTCGTCTGTTTACACAGGCCGGCGTTTTCAGAAATGCTCCGCTCCGGAGCCCGTTTCCAAAAAGCATCGTTTTCACTCGTTCTCGTGTAAACATTTATAACTGTGCCGTTTTCATTTTGAAACAGTGTCGTGTAAACGGGACCTAAAAATCACTCGAAACCCAACTTGCTGCTTCATTTTGTACTTAATAACTTTATTTGTATGGCACAAAACACAAAGTGTTCCACAGTGTGAATAAAGTATGTTCGAGCATACAGACACACAAACAGATCGGCCAAAGTAAAGGGGAGAAGGTGAAGGGAAGGCCAACCAATAAAAAGTGTTTTCAGGTTTAAGATGATTGACAGCAAGGTTTGGAAACGGGACTGGATGAAATTCAAAATGCCCCTCCCTGAGTCTGGGTCTGCTGGAGGTTTCTTCCTGTTAAAAGGGAGTTTTTCCTTCCCACTGTCGCCAAGTGCTTGCTCATAGCGGATCATTTAGACTGTTGGGGTTTTAATTGTAGGGTCTTTACCTTACAATATGAAGCACCTTGAGGTGACTGTTGTGATGTGGTGCTATATAAATCAAACTGAACTGATGACTGGGGAGGGGCCAATGTTCTGACTGACCTCAGAGAACCTGTCAGAACCTCAGCTTTGACTTCAGCTGTGAGCCTTTTACTGAAGCTCCTCCATCTGTCTCTGTATGTTGAATAAAAGCTGTTTCAGGGTTTTAAGGGCTTCAGCTTTTACATGCACTCAATCGTCTGTTAATTAGGAACAGTTAAAGTTGATTAAAGTGATGAATATGAAGATCATAGAATCCTAAAGTTACAATAAACAGGTCTGATAAACAGTGGAGGATTTTCTCCATCTCAGCACTGCTGTGCTCCAAAGGGTGTACTCTAAGAACAGCACAGCACAGAAAGGATGCAGAGACAGGAAGTGCAGCAGACTGATTGTCCCAGCTCTTTATTTCTATTCTTGGAAGCTCTTGAAAGTTCAAAATGATCCTTCATGGGAACACTCGGGTTCGGAGTCATCTGGGAGCAGAAGATTGATACTCGTAAACCATTATGTTCATTTTCTGTCACACTTTTATTTTTGGGGGGGTCTACTGGAGAAGCTGTGCAGGACTCACAGATCTCCTTCTGGGCCTCGGTGCAGCTCCTCTGTTCATCCTCTGCCTGAAACAAGCTGTTTTTAGCTGCTCCACCTCCACCTCCTGATTGGCTGCCCCTCACAGACAGAAGCTTATACAGCTTCAGCAGGTGAGCGGGGCCTCTGCGTCTGAGACGACCATATTAGGGATGCCTGCCCTCTGTGATGTCATGGAGAGCCAAGAGTAGAGCAAACAGCCTGGAGCTGAGTGTTGAGAGTTTTGGATTCCTTGTACATACGCTGACCTCATTATTAGAAACGGTGCCCATGTTTAATATGAGCGTCACTGTAACAACATATGCTGGACGATAAGGAAAAGCAGAGCAGGCGCACATTAAGGAGACGGGAGGCCTGAGTTCACCACACGGTTTTAAACCATATGAATATTTCAGATTTACCATCGTGTGTTTCTGAGGTGACAGATCAGACATCACCTGTGTTCTTTACCTTGTTGTTGTAGGCGGGTTGTTTTTGTCGCACGAGGAGTCCCTGCAGAGTCAAAGTTGTTGTTGCTGAAATCTGGCAGAGGAGGAGGAGGAGGAGGAGGAGGAGGTCTGTGAAACCAGAGCTCCAAACCAAAAACTCCAGCACTTCCTCGTCCTCATACGATCTGCTCGGACAGCACGACTCCAAACACACACACATGTGATTTACACACCACACAAACACATGTGTGTGATAATCCTGCAGGGACAGAGTGCAGCACTCTGTGTTGTAGCTCTGTGCAGCTACAACACTCTGAGATCTGACACCAGTTACTATATTTACCTGCTGCACACAGACAGCGTGACACTGCAGGACGGTTGGAGCTGTTTACCCTGACACACCTCCACCCACCAGTCTGTTTAGTGTGTGCTTCTTCTTGTCAGCTGTTCTGTCTTATTTTATTTTAAAAGAACGCCTGTCCATCTCAGATTTACCTGAAAGTCATGCTTCTTAACAGGGATCATCCCAAATTTCAGGTCCCTGCTCTCATTAGTTTTCTCATAAGCAGCTAAAGCTGTTTTTAGATGTTTTTCTAGCACCCCTGTTTGAATAAAGATTCTGCTGCTCTGCGGCGAATGCCGGTCGAACTGCACGGTGCTGGGCTGTGACACAGGACCACTAAAGGTCGTCAGCTCGAGGTCGTTTGCAGGGCTCTGGTGTTGCTACTGCCATAAATGTGCAGACAGCGGTCCTGCTGCTGGGTTGATGCCCTGTTTAAGTCTGAGACACTTAAACGTATGGATGTGACATCCTGGAGGAGCTGGACTAACAGGGACACATGCAAAAAAAAGAAGCAAAATAGAGAAAAACCAGCCGGGACCATGAGATCAGTGGTCTGTGGCCACCACCTGCCAACCACCCCCACCTTGTTGGGGTCTCTGCTGCCTCACTGATATCCCTGAAGTTTACCTGACTGTGTCACGCTGTGACGATCCAGCGCCTCCATAGGATCAACTTCATTATTTTGTTAGCAGCATTTTTACCCTGTGCAAAATGTAACTAAAGCTTCTACCAGCAGGGGGCAGCATGTGTGCTGAGACGTTTCCAGATGTTTGCTGCTGTTGCATTAGCACCACCCTAAATATGAATGTGTTTTTAATGGTCTGCCCCTAAATAAAGCTTTCTCAGTTCAGCACTTTGTGTTTCAGACTGAACCGCAGCAGCTCAGCTTCAGTGTCTCTGCACTGAAACTGTAAGTGCAGTTTTTACTTCAGTTATTGATTTAAAGTTTTAATTATGTAAGAACCCGGCACACGAGACCTGACAGTAACATGAAAGGTCAGGGTTGTGTTTGTTTTCTGATGAGCTAAAAGGATCAGAATCATAAACAGCAGGTCTGTATAGCTGCGCTCCTGGTGGTGTCATCATTGCTCATTCCTGTCATTCACAGCATCATCGTGAGGAAGAGGAAAGGTGCAGGGAGTCGTTTCCTGTCGGTTTAAAAAAGCCGCCTGCATCGAAGCTGCAGTGAACATTTTGGGTCACATTTGTCCACAACACAGACTCACACATTCATGTTCAGCAGGTCAGACTGCTGCTGACACTGCAGGGGCGTCCACGTCATCTGTGGGGCTACAGTCAGACCTCAGATCTTTGAGCCGATCCCAGGATCAGATCCACGTGAGCTGAGGCGGCTTTCAGTCCTTTGGGAAAACTTCCTGCTGACCTGAGGTCAGCTACACCCGTTTATTCTCACAGCTCGTTCCTGTGTTCACTTTTAGTTCCTGACAGTTTGTCGTGCCTTTAAAGCAGACCAACATTTTTCTGTCACGTGATGTTTAAATGCGTTTCGTCTTCCACGTTCAGACAAAAAAATAAAAACACTGAAATCAGATTTTTGGTCATAACTGCTCCGCCTCCAGGGCTCGATGCTCCTTCTATCTTAAACGTCCATTAAGATACCATTAAAAAATGAAGTGAAATAAACCCACTGAGTGCTGTGTCTAACCTACACATGTAGACTGAAATAATCTTCGGTCCCAGCTCACCTTTGTACTTTGTGTATTTTGCAGGATTACTGATCTAAACCACTGCTGCCCGTCTCTGACGGGATCTCAGAGCCAGAATTTTAAAATAAGTATTTTATGTCCAAATGATGTTCAGTGAAACAGGTTTTGTTACAGTAGCTATCTGAACGAGTTACTGTATCTGAAAGCGTGTTACATAAGAAGATGTAACCTAAACAGCCTGAAACAAACGCTGAAGTCAGTCTGTTTCCACCTCAGATTCAAAATGTAGCAGTTTGAAACTTCTCGTCTTCACTGAAACAGAAGCTGTTCCTCTACAACAAAAATCCTGAAATGACCACAGGAAGCAAACGGGCTGTAACTGAAAACACGTTTATTTGATTTTCTGCATCAGCAGTTTATGACCTGGGCCTCTCCTTCTTGCCTTTGTACAGAGCCAGCAGGGACACGTCGGCCACTTTCGACCACCTTGAAACGAACTCCGGGAATGTCACCGACGGCGTGACCCTTCCGTCCGAACCCTGCCACCAGAACCTCGTCGTTCTCCTGCAGGTCAGAGGTCAGAAGACGGGAAACGTTCTTATATGCAGACAGCACAGATATATAGAATATATACAGTTAAGAGCTTTTAAGGACCTAAAAGTAAATTAAATGAGATCTGTGGATGCATGTGGGCTTGTCCCACATCCGTAGTTCAGTTTGCTGCAGCTTACAGACGCACAAACAGAAACGCCAACTTTACATCCAAGCTGGAAGTCCTAATTTTATAAAAGGATAAAGGCCGAGAGCCTAATCTGAAATCAGTTATAAGACTCCTGTCTCAGTGTTTCTGCTGCACATGCTCCATCAACCTCAGGCCGCTGCCGTTTACCTCGATGAAGTTGAGGCAACCGTCGTTGGGGACGAAGGCGGTGATCTTCTTGCCGTTCTTGATGAGCTGAACTCTCACGCACTTCCTGATGGCAGAGTTGGGCTGCTTGGCCTCCACACCGCTGAGCAGAGCAAACACACAAAGCTCTTTAGGTTCAGCCTGAACACAGACTCGGGAACAGTTACCGTTTGAGCTTTAAGGTGCAACCTTTGAGTTTATATCGGTTCCAGTCTCAGATCAAAGCAACAAAAATGTAAATATAAAGTTAAAGACATTAGGCCCTTTATGAGGTCCAGGACTTAAAGCAAACAAACACAAAATTCAAAGAAATATTTCACAAATATCTGAGATTTAAACATCCAAAGCAGCTTTTAAAGTCCCACATGGGAATCACGAGGCAATCAAAGACCACACAAATGTCCTTGTGTCTTCTGCAGCCGGGGTCGTGGTACTCACACTTTCTCGAGGACGATCCCCTTGGCATGAGAGGCTCCTCCGAAGGGGTTAGCCTTCAGGGCGGTGCCCAGGTGGGCCTTCTTGTACTGTTTGTCGTGCCATTTCTGCTCACGCCGGTGATTGCGGAGCTTCCTGGCAGTACGCAGACCACGACACTTTCCTGAAAGAGAAATAAAGGCGAGTCTGATGTTTTACCTTTATTAGGAAAGGCACTGGACTGTAGCAGCTGCTGCATTTACATCATACTCTGAGTTTGATGACAATAAAAGCTTTTTAATCTATCCTGAAGGTGGAACCTTCTGAGTTACATTATAAACACCTGCAGGTCAAACAGACCCGTGAGGATCAGAGCAGGCACACAGGTGTGTCTTAAAGCTCACACCAACAGAGCAGGCTAACAAAGATAAAACACCCAGCAAAAACTGGCCAACATTAAAATTGTGGACTTTGTGATTAAAAAAACAAACTGATAGCTTCCTTGCACCTGCACCAATCAGAGTGCAAACGTTATACTGATTAACCACCGCAGCTGATTGGCTGTTGATGCTTTCAGGAGAAACGATGACGGGATTTCCTGACATTAATCTCGGGGAAGGAAGACGGATGATAAAAAATTGACCCTCACACGTTGTATTCGTTAAACTATCGGTCACAACAGAAACGCGCTTTCTCAGGTGGACCCACTGATGGTTTCAGTTCAGCCTGACTTTATTACATCGCAGCTTTTATGCTTAAACACCGGAGGAGCTCAGACCGGCCGGAGCCGGGAGCTCAAACACAGCCTCCGGGTTTATAAACGACACTAACCGCGGGCGGGGATCCCTTTAAAGCCGTTTATAAAGCTGGTATTTAAACAGAGACGCACCGGGGCCGCTCAGCGCGCGGAGCTAACGCGGCTAACACGCCGCTTGCCGTTATGGCCGCTCCACGTTGCGGCTCCAAAGACCCGAAAAACGGGATTTTTTTAACCATCTGCGCAGGTTCACCGACACAAACGCGTTTAAATCCGTCTGTAACACTTTCACAGCCGCACCGCTGTAACAAACTGCCGCAGAAAGCGCATTTTTTGCGTGTTTAGGGGGAAGTTGGAGACGTACCCGACGATTGCAGAGCGACGCTGGGATGGAAAGGAAGGAACCAGCATGCACCGCGGCGATGTCTGTACCGAGGACCCCGGCCGGGCGTGGCTACGATAAACGCCTGATCAAAATTACAATACTCCATGTTTAGATATGTAATTCTGCTTTTTGTACATGTAGATGTTATATCTTAAACAGAGCAACTGTTTTGGACATATTTTATAATAACGATGATTATTATACATGCGGTGATTGTGGTTTTATTGTGGTGCAGAAAACGTGCAGATCTTCTACCAAATTATAGCTGCCAGCATCCTCTTCTGTGCGGTGGTGTGCTGGGGAGGCAGCATCGGGAGAGAGACGCGCTGAGGCTGGATGAGTTGGTCAGGCGGGCTGGGTCAGAGGTCAGAGTGGAGCTGGACTCTCCCTGGAGTGGCAGAGAGAAGGACTAACTGCTCCTCTTGTTTTTGTTTTTCAGTCCTTTATTTTCTTTCAATGATATAAAACTCTTATTACAACTCATCCTGTTTCCAAATCCTCCCGTTTTCTCTGTCAATCTGTTTGAATCATTTAATTAATTAATGAAATTAGAGCTAAATGATTAGGTATAAGGTATAATTATAAGATGCTATATAAATCTGAGTTATTATTATTATTATTATTATTATTAATACTCCATGAGTATCACAACATGCAACAAAGCTTTCAGTGCCTGAAATAAACCCATTACTGCCCTCTGGTGGACATAGCCTGTAATATACACGGGTGACAAATTAAAGGAAAACCTTGAATCTCAGTTTGAGGGTGAAATTCAGCTCCACCCTGCATGCACCTCTTTTGTGCACTTTCTGTTGCTTTGGGTGGTTATTTTATCTCATCCACCTTCACTCCTTCTGCTCCTTGCATCTTCACCTTTCCACCCGTCTCCCTCTGTGTGTAGCATGTACAAATTACTGAGCAGGTTGGATGGAGGCACAGAAGTTGGGATCTAAGCAGTTTTGGACGCTGGTTAATTGTTGATGCACAGATGATGGAGAGCTTCATTCAGCAGGAACATTTGGCTCTGTGTGAAAGATCCCACAGGACTGGGAACAGTGATAACTGTGATGCTTCTGGATTAGTCCTAGACCGCCAGGAAATTATGGAATTATGGCCAATTATGGAGACTTGTGACCCCCCCCCCCCACACACACACACACACAGACACACACGAACAGCTGACCGCTTTGTTTGTGTAATCATCATTTTTGCTGCCTTTAATCTCGAGATATGAAATGCATTGTGACTGAGCTGACCTGGAAATGATACGATGAGGGAACGACAGTGCGTTTAACCTGTGGGCGGGGCTCCCTCCACGGTGCGCACCACCGCTCTGCCCTGTGATTGGTCAGTTCCGCCGTCTGTCGGCGGGGTTTAAAGGCATGGGGCAGATTAAAGTAGATTAGGATGGGCAGGGAAGGACAGAGAGCGCATGCTGGCATCACATTCCGGCCGCCACAATGATGGCTTCGCTGCGGAAACGCTGCTGCATCCTCCTCCTTATCCTCCATCTGCAGTCGCCTGCCTGCCTCCACCACGGACCTGCAGACAGGTAGGTGGAGAGACACAGCAGCCCAGGTGTGTCACCTTTATGACCGCGGTGCTGTTTCTGAGCTCTCCTAACTTCCTAATCTTTGATCTCTCGGTTGTGGATTATTGATGCATTTGTTTCATTCCCGCTCAGAGGAACGAGGTCAGCATCTTTTCCAGTAGACAGATGCTGCTTTCACATCCAGCACACACACATAGTAACATCATCATCCTTTTGTACCTGTGTGTGTCCGTGTGATTAAACTAAGCCCCACATTCAGTCTCCTTTCAGCGCCACTAAAGCCTGAGAGTAAGATACCTGTTTGATGTGGAAACAATGAGCCTGGAGCAGACAGCAGCCGTTATTTAACGAACATAAAAAAGGCTGAAAGAGCTGCAAATCTCACGATCCTAGCGCGATCCTAGCGGCGCTATGAACATCTCCTGAACGTAAATGTGTGTCTGTGGAGAATCATCCATCAGGGGTCCAAACCTCCTGCTTTCTTTAAATCAATCAGGTAAAACAGCCAGTTTTTAGGTAAGAAGTAGGCAGGTTTTCATTATTAATGGCCATGTGTAACGCTTTCATGTCCTGGAGCTCCAACCAACCAGCGTCATGCTTGTCTTAGTTTCAGCTTTTTTCTTTGCATCAAGCCCAGCCGATACTTTGGTGGCTGAAGTTCCTCTAATAAAAACAAAGGATTTTTACAGCCTGATAGAGTTTCCATGTTAATAACACCTGTACAGGGAGACAATATCTCATTCATATTTAGCTAAGGGTTCATCAGGGCCACTGTGATTGACAGGTGTGCTGACACAGGCAGCTGCCAGGTGTTTGTGGCTTTTGGAGCATTTCTAATGAAAATATGTGATAAATAATAAGGATGCCGTGCACCACAGGGTGTTTGATAATTAGCAGGTATCTGTGACTGTGCAGTTACAGATGCAGAACAAACTTCCTGACACGTCGCACTGACGTCACACTGCCCCCTGCCGGCTCCAAAAAACGAGCGGCCAAAGTGCTAACGTAGACGCCTTGAATAGTGCATTACAAAGCCGGTAGTGACGGCAAGGTGGGTGTGTCCATCTTTCCTATACAGTCTGTGATCACATGCAGTGAAATACATGAAATTCCAGCTGTGGTTCCAAAACTGTTTATTCCAAAGGTCCCAAAATACGGCACAAGGAAACACTTTTATGACACTTCATGGTTTTTCATCCCTTTCACCGCAGACTGTATATAAAAGATGGCCACAGCCGCGTGACGTCACCCACTGGTTCACTGTACTGTGTTTGTGTCCGTTTGTTCAACATACACAAACGTGCTTACATGCAGTCCTCCAAAAACCACCAGCGTGCAGCTCGACTGCGACGACTTTGCAGCTCCGATGCTGATTGGCTGAAAAAGAGACAGTGGCGCTCACCATGAACCAGGTGGGCTGCGGTGGACCTGTTTCACTGTTTTTAAGTTTCAGCTTTTTTACATGTTTGCTCTTCTCCTCTGATGGACCAACAGCTCAACAAGAATAGCCAACAGACTGGTTGTTCATGACGCCCTCCGGTGGCGGTAAACAGCTACAACATGTAGGTGATGGTCTGGAAGGTGCGCAGGATTAATACAGAAACCTGTTTAACCCTTTAACATCAGGGATTTCAGAGCAGTGACCCTGGAAGTTTTAGTCAGACTTGAATCTACTGACATGTTTACTCGAGAATAACAGTTCAAAGCACTTCCACACGTGCACCCAGTCGCCTGTTCACCAAACCCACCTCACCTGCCCCGGTGACCTCACCGCACCTCTGCAGACGTACGAGCCATTGTGCCTTTGTCTCTTGATTTAATCCTCTGTGTTCCTGCTACCTGCTGGCCTGCTTATTACATCTCTGACTGAATTATGTTCCTGCCCTGTAAACGCTGAGTGTCGGTTCTCGTCTGGGGATATTTGCCGTAAAGTAGACCCCTGCAGAACGATTATGTTGCTCCGTCAGCAGCTGTTTGTGGTGTGTCACAGTGTGCACATGTGGATGTAAAGGAGATTGAGAAGCTGTAAAGTCTTCTCTGGCTGTGAGCCACCCCATCCTTCATCCTCGGGGTCTACGATTATGCAAACAGTGCAATCCCACAATCACGGCCCAGAAAGCAGCTCAGCCTGGTTTCTGGCTGAGGGGGCGGTGGGACTCAGAGCGGATTTGGTGGCTCTATTGTCTGTTTCTCTGACTCGATGTGCATTTCAAATACAGTCAGTGTGTTGTTTCGCTGAGAGGATGTCCCGTGTGCTCGGCTCATTTAGATTAGATTATCCATCGCTGCATGACTTTAGCAGATTATTGAAAAATCAGGCAACAGCATAAAAAAAATCATTGCCATCTCCCAGTTTTACTAAGAGAACTAAAATCCTGATATGAGCAGAAAAGGAGGCGAGCATTAAACTGTTTCATCCATCACGAGGCTTTGATGGGACACGGATGGAGAACTGGCAGATGCTGATTGGCTGTTTGAGGGATGAGAAGTTAATTATGCTCCGGGTAACAGAAGTACAAAATAGTAGTAGTAGTACCACACCAACAAAGTACTTAACAAGGATGAAGTCCTTCAGAACGCTCCTCAGTATTGAAGTACTGATTGAAACATGTCAGGTGACTCAGGTGCTTCCTGCAGGTGACCCTTACAGCGGCACCTGAAAGTATCAAACACAGTTAAATAGCACAGTCCTCTGAAAATATAAGAAAATGTAAATATTCCAGATACAAACCTGTAATCTGAGTTTCTGAGGCTCATTTATTCACAGTAAGGAGTCAGAGTTAAGGATTAAAGGCTCACAGACTTAACCAAAGATACATGTGAGGGTAGATGGTAGGTGACGTATGAACCAGCTCTGTTCACATGGGTAATGATGCATCATTTATTTAAATATAAAGGTGATGGAGGTCCTGCACAGGAAGCAGTAATCAGCCAATCAGAGTAACTCAGACGGGGTCCAGACGACCTGCTGAAGTCCAAACTGAGCGTCAGACTTTGAAGCAGACAGTCTGAGTTTGTCAGAAACTTCTAGTCTGCTGGGATTTTCCCAACAACCGTCTGCAGGATTCACAGAGAAAACAGTGAGCAGCAGCTCCCAGAGGTCAGAGGTCAGAGGAGGGCTGCAGGTCAGACTGCTCTGAGCAAAATTAGAAACAGAAGAAAACTTGGTCTGTTTGAGTCTCGATTTCTGCTGTCACGTTCGGATGGTGGGGTCAGAATTTGGGGTGAAACTACAGATCCGTCCTTTCAGAACCAGCTGAGCACCGTAGAAACCCCACAGCCTGATCAGGTCCGGCCCTTCATGACCACAGCGTGCGTCCAGCAGGATAACACACAGTGTCATAAAGCTGAGAACAGAGCACCTTTGGGTGGAGTCACATCATGTAGGTGCAGCATCTGTGATGTTAATGTGGACCAACATCTCTGAGGAACGTTTCCAGCTCCCTGTTGAATCTGTGCAGGGTCCAACCAGGTACTAGTGAGGTGTACCTAATGAATTGTCCTGTGAGTGAAGATGGTTATTCATACCACATTAGCATTAGTGTTAGGAGGAGGATGCTATCGAGAAGCTCTGAAAGTCCTTCAGGAGCAAAACTAAATATGAATATTATTATTATTATTATTATTATTAACAGCTCAGCGTTTGATGGTGGAATCGTTTCAGCTCAGCTTTGAGCAAACACTAGGTTAATAAAAAGGTAATAAAAAGATAATAAAAAGCATCGTTTGGGTTTAAATGTGTTTCCTCATCGAAGAGTTTCCACCTGCGCTCCCTCTCACTGTGGTCAGGTCAGCCATCCATGCACAGCTCACACGTACCTGCTGCTTTAAAAAGGTGGAGCTGCTCAGTTGTCCTTTGACAGGTGGTGCAGCAGGTGGTCGTATAGCTGGTTCAAAGATGGTGTTTTGACATCACTCCCTCTGTCCACTAAAGCCGGCCGCTGACCTCTGTGTGCTCGTCTCACTGAGGCAGCGAAGCAGATCGTTGCCCTCCGTCGTCATGGGTTCGTGTTTCACTAAAACATACAAACAATAAACTAATTACGGCAGCAGGACGGGATGAAGTCAAATCCTCGAGCTCACGGCTCGTTACATAAAGAAATCAGAGCTGCTGCTTAAGCTGATTCTAGCATTAAATCTGAGGCCATTATTTTTCTCCTGCCTGTAATCTGGGTCAGAGTGGATCCCATCAACAGCAGCAGGTCTGTGTGCCAGCCTCATCGCTCTGACCTGAACTAACCCCGCAGGTCAGCTCGCGGGTCACTCAGGTGTATTCTGAGCACTTAAACTCTCACAGGTTCCTCTCCTGTTTGGTTTGGGATCAGGCATGATGTCATTGTTGCATTTACACCAGTGAGCCTCAGCATTACATCCGCTCACACGGCTGGAGGATAACACTGATCATCCTGTTACAGCAGCACCTGTCGAGGGGCGGGATTTATTAGCAGCAGGAGAACAGTCGCTCCTTAAAGGCGATGATTGGCAGGAGTGGGAGGATGGCTCCCTCCTCTCTGCAGGCGTCTGAGCATCTGCAGCCTGATCAGTCTGTGGCATCGAGAACGTTTCAGGTTAAAGTTTGGTGTGTTTTTGTGCCGCCTTTCTAGATCCAGATCTGAATCCAGATCCAGTCCAAATGTAAACAGTTCTAATGCTTCTTCCTGAACTGGAGTGGAACCAGTTCTGCCTGTGAGCCTTCGGAGAACAGGTCTGAAAACCCGTAACGATGTAGCGTTTCTTCTGTGGGAAGAAAGTCTGACAGAATTGGTTGGTTGCACCTATCAATCATTGAGGTAGCTCCTCCCACAAACTCTGATGGGCCCGACTGTGGGAACAGGCTCCCGGCGCTCCGGTTTGAATCTTTTACTGGTGGAAGTGCTTCGAACTGGTGGCAGACTGGTCGGGGTTCCAGAGAAGGTGGTTTTAATGATGGTTCACATTCATCATCATTTCCTGAGCTGCTGTGATGTCATCAGTGAGTGTCTGATCTCTGCGAGAGCTTTAAGGTTTCAGATGATGCTGAGAAATGATTCAGACTGCACACATTTCACTTTATTTCTTTGCTTTATGTATTTGTACATTTGTTTGAGACAGCAGAATTATTAATAGGACACTAAATCATCATGTTTATTTTCCCACAGCTGGATTAATAAAATTTTACAGATACTGAGACATGATGATTCATTCATTTTCCTGCTCTAATTATTCAGCTTTTGTTACACATTTACAACCTGTGACAGCTTTTAAAATGATACATGTAGTTGTTTTTGGATCATCTCGACTGGATTCAGTTATTTACAAATGCTGACCAATAAAAACTGAAATTAACTCTTAACAGAAGAAAAAGAACCCGTGAGAAAAACGTGCTGATTATTAATATGAGGAATAAAAACAGTGTGAAGATGAATTTATTGATTTTCTTTCACTTCTTGTTGCAGCGCTGCCGTTTCTCAGGAACACGGTGAGAGCAATCTGTCCTCCTGATCCTCCCGAAAAACCTCACCCAGATGTTTCTGCTTTACTTTGAAAGTCACTTCCTGCTCTGCTGAAGCTGAGAATGATGGAGATCAGTGGTTTAAATTTATGCACGCAGACACACTTTAATCACAACGAGAAACAAAGCTGAGGAAGTGAGGTCAGTCCTGCAGGAGGTAAGGAGGTAAAGGAGGAGGCAGGGAGAGAAGGAGAGGAAAGGAGGAAGATCGATAATTATTTAAAATAGGACAATTTACAATAAATAACAAGTGAGAGCAAAGCTACACATACACAACAGTGATAAAACCAAACAAAGTAAATATATTAATGGAGGTGAAGAAGAGTAAGACTGACATTGTGCATTAATAATTTGCATCAATAAATAACATGTACACTAGGAAGAGGAAGGAGTTGCACATGCAGCAGATATCAGGAGTTCACTTCATGTTTGAACCTGCAGTCGGCTTTAAGTCTGAACACAAACTGCACATGGTTGCCCCGTGGTGCAGCCTTTCAGAATAAAGTCTGTTTTTGATGGTTATATTTTTAGTATTATATAAGATTGAGCTATAACGTGCATATTCTGTGCGAGTATTTTATAAAATAATCCTGTTTTCTCTGCAGACAATGGGAGCAATGACAGGATGAGGACAGAGGAAGATCTGGGACCTGCTGGAGGACGACCGCAGGTAAACTCTGACCTCATATTTTACTCCTGTTTAACTTTAAAATCCAACACGTTGAGTCCTGAATTCAAAAGTGTCTCAGTTTAAATTTAATGTGAGGATTTCCTAATCTGAAAACGTGCAGCTGCAGCCTCCCGACTTTCTGTCAGGTTTGAACTCTGACCTTTACATGCTTTCACTGCCTGGTGTCAGAGCCCGGGCCCATCGGACTCTTTTAGATTAATATGGGTTTAAAATGATTTTCAATTAAAGGATAAAAATGTGTTCTCAGAGCCCGTTTCCACAGTGATGATGAAGCAGGAGTTTCTCAGTAAAATGGCTGCTTTAAAAACATGTGAGCAGAAAAATGACTGAACGTGTTTGTCGCTGCTTCCAGTCTTCAGACGTGTCCCGGAGGAAGCTGCTTCAGACAGCGGGAGCCGCAGCGGGAGCCGCAGCGTCCCTCCGCCCGCTGAAGGTTCGGTAATCTACGTCTGATTTTCTCCATCATTGCTCGCTCAGTTTCCTTCTGACGTGCTGTACCTGCCTGCAGGTGTTGTCCAACGGGCAGCCGTGCATCTTGTTCCAGGCCAGGAAACTGTCTCTCCGCTATGACAAGCAGAAACACCTGGACCTCACAGAGCGAGCCTTCTCTCCTCAGAAACCCGTCGACACCAGCCAGTCTGTCTGCCACCAGGACAGAGCCACGTACGTGCACCTGCCTACCTGTCTGTCTGTCTGACCTGTAAAAACCAGCTGATAGTCTGAGTGGTAACAACGGTGCAGGTGGACCTCTTCATCACCCTCACCTGTGTGCCTCTTCCTCTGCAGGTTGGTCATGAGGTTTGGAGATGTGGAGGATTTGAGAGGCCTGTCCGTCAGGTTGGTCCTTACCACTCAGCTAAAAACAAATGATCAAATATGTGATCAAACTGTTTTGTGATCAGAGCATCTTCATAAAACATGCAAAGCTCTTCTTTTTAAGACTGAACCCAGCTGCAGATGTGCACCGCTGTGCTCGGGCGAACGCTTCATGTACGTTTGACTGACGTGTCCTCTCGCCCTCTTGCGTCAGACTGCAGCTGTCCAACACCTTCTACGAGTCCTCGGGGCAGTCGTGGTTCTCGGTGGACAGCGTCTCGCTGCTCTACAACGGTTCTGAAGAGGCCGTGTTCAACGCCAGCGAGGTGTACGCTCCAGCCTCCTCCTCCTACCGCTGCATCCACGTCAGCAGCCTGGAGCGATACAGCGCCCTGCTGCTACCCGGCACTGACCACGCCCGCCGCTGGTCCATCACCTTCACTGACTTCCAGGTACCTGTCTGACCCAGCTGACTCTGACCGATTCTTCGATGTTTAATTTCTTGTGTGATGTAAAAGGATGTAACAAAGTCCTCGATCAATTTAAAAAAACTCACAGAAACGAGTTTCCAACAGTTAAATCACCCCTCCTGAACTTGAACCTGAGCTAGTTAATGAGCACCTGTTTGACTCATTTCCAGCTCTAGATCTTCAGCCTAGAGTAGCTTTGCATGATTCATGGTTCAAATGCGTCCTTCAGCTCATACTGCAGCAGCCCTCAGAGGAGCTGTTTCAGCACCGCTCTCTTTAAACTAACTTCCTTCCCATTTTGAGCCCCTTTGACCAGCAGGTAGGCGGAGCTTCTGGGGTCCCAGAGAGCGCCAAGCACCTGAGACGGTCATATTGAGGACGCCTGTTCTCTGTAACGTGATACAGAACCGGAAGTAGAAAAAACTGTGTGAAACTGAGTGTTCGGAGCAGCCTGAGGGATTATAACCTCTGACCTCACTGTTTGAAGCCCTGTTCAAGAGTCTGTAAATGAGTTCAAATAAAGGAAGCCGTGAATGCCACTGTGATGGTGCTGTGGTGGAGTTTGGCTCCACTCTTCTTACAGAATCTCCTGAATGTTGGAGCGTCGGTGTCGGAGAGGATTCCTGTGCCTCAGTTTTATCCTAGTTAGAGTCGTCTGCCACCTCCGGAGTGTTTAATGTTCTCTTTGGAAGTCTGAGTCGGGTTTGTGCCACATGTAATGTACTTTTAATTTGAAACGTCACTTTCTTCCTGATGAACATTTGATCCGTGTTCACAGATTCAGGCCTTCAGCGTCGCCTCGGGAAAGTTTTCCCCCGCGAGCGACTGCACCACCTTCCTGACGCCGGCCATCCTGATGGGCCTCATCACCTCCCTCATCCTGCTGCTGGTGCTGGCCTACGCCCTGCACATGGTCATCCACCTGAAACATATCGAGCATGATGAGGAGCACAAGGCCGACGTCTACTTCCCACAAAACCCCGAACAGCTGGAAGAATACTGCGTGGAAAACCTCACTGAGAAAAACGTGATGTAGGCACGAAGGCGGTGACAGACTTTTAGCTGATCCGGCACAAAGCCTCTGGGATGATCCACTCTCAGCTCAGGGTTTACATTTTTCTAAACTTTTGTAATTTACCCATGAACGGATTTCTGTTTTTATCTTGATAAAACTGTAAATTAAAATTTCTGATTTCTTTGATGTTTGTGTTTGATTGAATTTGTAGCTTTTATGTCAGGAGGGCGACTGGTCCAAAGTCTGAATAACAGAGTTAAAGGGAGACTTTAACAGCTGGAATAAATAACCTTTAACCTTTAGAGTAATTATTTTAATGCAGTCGGACAAAATACATGAGGAAAGCAGGCCTGATCAATAAATAACTGGAACTATAATTACTTCTCAGCAATAAATTTTAATATTTTTGATTAATGCTCAAATACACAAAGTTATGTTCTGTAGTTTGTGATATTTCAAACTGGACTCTGTTTGGATGTCTGCAAGCTGAACATTAATTATTAACGGGGTTATTATAATTAACTAAAACTGAACTAAAAACTAGAATTTTGAAAATCAAATAATGAAAACTTCTTCCAGCTGCTCCCTTTAGGGGGCGCCTTCATCCATGACCCTCCTCTGAGGTCTTCCTGTTTTCCTCCTGCCTGCAGCTCCAGTATCTCCACCCTCCCAGAACCTCTCACCCTCTGGTGGTCTCATTTCTGGTCCATCCTCCCCACTCTCTCCTTCACCTCTCTCGTGCACTCTTGCTTTCTTTGGATGCTTGAACCCAGGTATTTAAACTTGCTTTACATTAGTTTGTATTCAGAGCAATGAAATAAAAACTAGCTGAAACTATCTGTGAGCTTGAAAAGCAGATTTAAATAAAATAAAATATATGGAGGTAATCTGCTTTGTTTTAGTATTTGTTACCGATGAGGCTTTGATGGACGATGTTTACTGAGAGCTTTCAAAAAGCTCTGTTTTTATTGTAAGACTTTCCTTCATTTTGCCTCTGGTATATCCCTTCAATAATACTCAAAAAGACTAAAACTAAACCTTTTCAAACCCACTGTGGAAATGAACTAAAACAAAGAGTCAAAGCAAATAAGAATAAAAAAACTAATTAGAAAATAGAGAACTTTAATAATGCTCGTTATTAATCCCTAGAGTAGAGTCAAACGGTAATGCTTCTTTGAAGTCAAGTGTAGAGCTCTGCGAACAGACCGGAGCTGGTGTAACTCTGATTCTGTCCGGTGGGGGCGCTCTGAAGCCTGTGTGTGGAAACAGCCGAAGAGAAGAAGAAGCAGCGGCGGCTGACAGTTTACGAAGTCGCGGCTCGCGCTGACCTTTCTGATGGATTATAAATATTGAAACGAGTTTCAGAATCAGCGAGTTTATCCACGAACCCTTTGTCTTGTTTAGTCTGAATCCTCGCCGCTGGAGGGAGAATCAAACGCGTCATTTTAGCGGTTTTCCTGCTGGGGTTAGCATCCAGCTGTTAGCATATGGCTAACCGGTGTAGTTGCTGACCCGGGAACTGTTATAGTCACCTGTTCAGGTGCTCTCCCGTTCTGCCCCGCGGTCCTGTTCCTGCAGACGGGGCCTTCATGTGGAACCACCTCTCCGCTGCTCTAACGCTCTTGCCCCGCCGACTCGTCGCTTCCTCCCCGCGGACTTTCTCCGGAGCGTTCCGCCGTTTTTGCAGGATGGAAGCGGCCGTGGTGAGGTGCCTCCCCGGGGAGCCCAAGCTCACCATCTCCTTCTGTCTGCAGGGCAGCCACAAGCACATGCTGCGGGACCAGGACGAGCCGCTGGGCAAGGTTCTGGCCCGGATCTCCAACGGCATAGCCAAGAACCAGGCAAAGGCGAAGAAGTCGAAGAAGAACCGGGGCCAGGAGCAGCCGGGTGAAGCGTCGGAGCCCGCCGTGGTGAAGCTGTTCTACGGCGGGGAAGAGGTGCCGGAGACGCTGCTGAACGCGGAGGCGTGGCGGGACGGGTCCGTGCTGCAGGTGGGAGATGTTCAGTACTCTGTGCAGAGGAACGCTCCCACTTTCACCACCGCGGAGCTCCCGGTGTCCCTGATGGCCGGCTTCCCGGTCTGCCCCAAACTGGAGGTGGAGTTTGGAAACCTCCAGGACTGCGAGTTCACCTGGTTCAGAGAAACCTGCCCACACACGAGGTAAATCCCCAGAAAAGAAGGTTTAAATGTGAAGCAGAGATGGTGCAGTGCAGTCCAGCTCCACGGTCTCAAAAACTGCACCCCTCACATGGTGGTCGCAGGAGAGTAAAGGGTGACCCGGTCATCCCACACATGGAGTCAGTGTCCCACATTTTTGCTTTACTAAAGTCGATGACTCAGGTCCCTCAGGCAGCCCAGGACACACTGAAGAAACTCCAGATGTCATCTTCACTGTAAGATGGACTCAGTTTGACAGAGAAGACACCCCCTCAGCTGTAGAGGGTGTCTTCATGGGCTGTTTAATGAAGATAAGAACTACAGCACCGACGTGTTTCTGAGGCTCCCAAAGAGTAAAGAAACCTTTACGCTGAAGAGGACGCTGGACTGCACAGCTGCTCATTTCTCTGAGGTTCTTGTGAATCAGACTGATGCTTGGCACGCGTTAATCACATCGAGTTGACGTCCTGCTCTCCTTCTCTTTGTTCTTGTTCCAGGTCTGAAGCTCCTGGAGAGGCTTCAGGTAAAGACAGTGGTTGGACTCAGGTTGGATGTGAGCGGGTTTACGTCCCATCCAATCAGGACATCACCTTCAAACTCAAACTGAGCTGCACGCCCAAAGATGGAAGCCGCGGTGGCCTGGCCAAGGAGCTGGTTTCTGAGGGAGCCGTGGAGGCCGGACCGGGCATGTGCCTCTTCGACAATCGTCACGCTTTCACTCCCAAAGTGACGGACTGGCCGACCATGAGGGTGGTGTCATATAACATCCTCGCCGACATCTACGCCCAGACCGACCTGTCCAAGACGGTGCTGTACCCGTACTGCGCCCCCTACGCCCTGCAGCTGGACTACAGACAGAACCTGATCAAGAAGGAGCTGGCCGGGTACAACGGCGACATTGTCTGTCTGCAGGAGGTCGATAAAGGTAATCACTGCTGAGAGCACCACAATACTGAAACTTGTTTTTAAGCCTGACCGTGTTCCTGCTCTCTGGGCTCTTCAGGAGTGCATGTGGACAGCCTGACTCCGGCTCTGGATGCCTTCGGTCTGGACGGCGTTTTCAGGGTCAAAGAGAAGCAGCACGAAGGACTCGCGACCTTCTACCGCAGGTCAGGCCAACCAGCAGCCAGAAGCTGGATTAACCTTAGCGTGCTTGCTAACATCGTCACTGATATGTGAAGCCACATCAGTGTTTGCTTTGCTGGGAGCTCTTCTTCTGTTCTTATTAAGTAGTTGGTTCCATTTCTGAGCTAAAGTTAGTGTTGCTCACTGTTGATGCCTGAAGCAGAAAAGATGCGTTGATGGACTTGGAGTGAGCATGAGCATCACATCCTTCAGAGTCCTGAGCAAAAGTCAAACCCCACAAACCCAGCTTCACTCCACAGGCTGTTAGAGGAAACCGAGAGCTCTGGAGAAGTTTTTAAGGTGCATTAAAACCTGTGCAGACACTGGTAACAGATTTTTAGTGCGAGAAATCAGTTTTATTTAATGTATGTGGTGGTCAGCACCTAGAAATAAGTAATTGTGTGGAGAGTATCAGTGAGGTTAATTTAACAGGCTGACTTTCTTATTTATGTGAAACTGTGTTTGAATTATCACTGATTTATTTTGGATGTTATGATGATTATGAGCCCCGGTGAACTGTCCAGGGTGTGAAGACGCTTATCCATCAGCCCCGCCCTGAATCGTATAAGAGGAAGTGGATGGATGATGATGATGATGACACTGAAGTGAATCCTGTTGTTCTGTAGGTCAAAGTTTCGGCTGCTGAGCAGTCATGACATCATGCTGAGCGAGGCATTGACCTCTGACCCCATCCATGCTGAGCTGCTGGAGAAGGTGTCTACCAACAGCGCCTTGAAGACGAAGGTCCTGCAGAGGTCCACCTCGCTCCAGGTACTGCTGCTCACCACCAAGGCTGCCCCATGAACTTCCAGGTCCTAGCTTTGGAAGCAGGGATCGGATATCTGATCCGGTCTCGGAAAGCTGGATCAGGTGTTGGTGACAGCGTGCCGATCTGTGGGTCAGCAGCAGGAGAGCTAACTTAGCTCGGAGGAAGCTAACAGCTACGACCTGCTACACCCAGAGCTTTCCTTTGAACATACTGTGCAGAAGTCTTGAGCCACCCTTCATGTCTGTTTTTTGCTTCATTTTTTTGATGGTTTTGAGGAACAGTCCTCCGGTTTTCTGAAGGTCTTTTTCTTTGGGTTTTGGCTGCTTTTCCATTCATTTTCAGTCCAGTCCTGGTACCCGACCACTTTCAGATCAGAGATTTTTGTTTGTTCAGCCACTTAATGCTGACCTGCTAAACCAGTCTTCACATAACTGACAACTTGGCTAATAACCAATTATTTTACATTGATTTTTAGGCACTTTGTTACGAGCAGCCTGTTACAAAAACACACATGTTCTCATGTCTTTTGTTGAATCTATAAAAAAAAAGCCAAAAATAAGTTTATTCATAAAATGGTATTTTTGTACTAACGAGGCGATTCCCAAAAAGCTGTTAGCTGGAAGCTCGGAATGGTGCAGTGTGTCCTGTGAAAATGGAGGAAACTGGAGGACCAAAGAAGAGGCACCTCATCATCACTGCAGCAGTGTGGGATCATCCTGACAGAGGACAGAACCAAAGGCAGAAACGGCCAAAGACCTTTGGATGTCCTTCAGGAAGCCTGAAGAGCTGTCACTGCCAGGAAGCTCCTCAGAGTTCTGGATAAAGGAGGTCACACCAAATACTGACATTGAAGCTCGTTAGAATCACACAAACTCTGTGTTTGCCTCGTATCCTGCATTTCTCTGCATGTTTCAGTGAATCCCGGCACCTTTTTCCTTTTTATCCAGCAAGATATAAAGGGGGTTCAAGACTTTTGCACAGTACTCTGTTTGCAGAAGTTTTATTATTGAAACCACAGATCGAGGAGCCTCCTCCTCCTAACTCTGCTGCTCGTCACAGTCAGGGTAACATCTGTTGGAAAGCTTTTATTACACATTACATGTTCTCATCAACCCTTTAAAATGAGTTCTCCTCACCTGTCTGTGTGTGTGTGTCTGTCTCTCTGTCTCTGTGTGTGTGTCTGTCTCTGTGTGTGTGTGTGTGTCTGTCTGCCTGTCTGTCTGTCTCTGTGTGTGTGAGTACTCGGAGTGAGGCGGTGATGGCTGTGCTGTGATTTCACTGATATTTAATGTAAAGTGATCGTTCAGTGACCTCTTACCTTTTTCACCTGTGCTCTCGGTCACTCTCGAAGTCTTCCTGGTTGCTCACTCAGTAAACAGAGAGAATGACAGGGAGAGAAAGCACACCTGCCCAGGTGAACAAGGATCGAGGCTTTTGTGCAGTTTGGTTGTTGGCTGTTCAGATGTCTGTGTTTGTGCTGGAATTAGTTCCTCAGGTATAAGAACAGCCCTCCAGAGCAGTTTATTCAGTCATGAAGAGAACAGCTCCTCATCTCTGAGTTGTTTGTGTCCCTGCAGGTGAGTGTGCTCGAGGACCTCCATAAACCCGGCAGGAAGGTCTGCGTGGCCAACACTCACCTGTACTGGCACCCGAAAGGTAAAAGGTCCCGTTTACCTCTGTGAACACCTGAGTCGAGAGGAGTACAAACTGAAAACGTTTTTCCTTTGAAGGGGGGAATGTTCGCTTGGTCCAGATGGGCGTGGCTTTGAAGCACCTGAGTCATGTGATCAGTGAGGTCGCACCTGAAGCCCCGCTGGTCTTCTGTGGAGACTTTAACTCCACCCCAACTGCAGGTAACTCCAGGAGTAGTACCTTCAACTGAACCTCAGACCTCTGCTGGTTTGAGAAGCACAGGTCAAAGTTCACTTCAGCATGTCTGGATTGTTTGGACGTGGCGCAGCCTCCATCAGGTTTGTTTGATCTCTTCTGGTCTCAGGTGTGTTCCAGCTGCTCAGTGAGGCTGCGGTTCCTCCCCAGCATGCGGACTGGAGCAGCTCGGGTCCGGAGGAGTCCTGCAGCATGGAGCTGCTGTCTGCCGTCCCCCCTCTGCTGAGCGCCTGTGGACAGCCAGCCTACACTAACTTCGTGAGAGGGTTTCACGGCTGCCTGGATTACATCTTCATCCAACCGGACAGCATGCAGGTACTGATGAGGGTGTAGGAGACGCCATGGGGCCGTTCAGCAGTGACTCGGTGGGCTCAGCTCAGGCTCTGTGATGGTTAAAGGTGGGGGTGGGAGGCCTGGGAAAGCATGAGTGTTAGTAACTGTTCTCCAATGCCCCTCCACCTGCACACAGAGTGGAGCAGGCAGCAGTGGCTGTTAGGGAAGCACTGGGAGCATCTTTTAGAAAAAAAAATGAGAATCGTTCCTCCACATGAAATCAAAAAAGGATGAAAAACTTTTCTTTAACTGATGGAACTGAAAACATTTGTGTGTGCAGGTGGAGCAGGTGATCCCTCTGCCCAGCCACGAGGAGGTCACCACCTATGAGGCCCTGCCCAGCGTGGCTCACCCCTCCGACCACATCGCTCTGGTCTGCGACCTGCGCTGGAACCCCTGACCTCTGACCTCCAACCGCGATGTTCTTAAAAACGGGAGCCTGAGGCTTAAAGGGCGTCCCTGCAGGTTTCCTGAGAAGAACCAGGAACTGTCTTCACCCACAGCACGATGAAGGCTCATGTGAAATCATTCACAGGCCTCATTATTAGACATCGCTGATATTCAGGGATGGGAAAAGTATTTAACTGCACATTTTAAAAAGGAGCCGATTACTTTGGAGTACCGCATCATCTGATTAATGATCACTGAGGTTTATTTCTGGGGTCATAGATGAATATGAACCTTTTATTAGAAGTATTTATTATCATCAGATTTTAAATAAAGTCTGCAGTCTCACTCTGATCCAGTCTGGATCTACTGAACGAGGGGAAGATGCTTCTTTACTGAGAGCCAGAAATGAAACATCTTCTCTCAGCTTACTGCCACGTTCTCCTCCTCTGTTGAACTTTTTTTGACAGTTTGGGCTGTTAAAGCTTTATTTACAAAAACAGGTAAAAATGTGACACTAACAGTATTTACATAAATGATATCTCATAAGACACGAGCGAAACCAGTCACACATTTGAATATCTACACAGTCTGAACTTCAGTCTCATACAAGATGATATCAGGAATATTAAACCTCTGATGAAAACAGTAAATGCAAATATATCTGATTCTTCTTACATCATCAGGGTGAGGACTGTAACAGCATCATTTTCATAAACAAACAAACACACTGTGTGCAGCAGCTTCATTTACATTAAAGTTTCAGATAAGGGGCACAGCTGCTCTAAAATTCACAGCTGGGTTTCTGAGTTTTTTTCTCCTCTTTCTGGAAGACGGCTCCATCAGGCTGCTCTCTCCACTTCAGAGTGACTCCATTCACTCCTTTCTCCTTCAGCCTGTCCTGCAGCTGCAACACACAAACACTACACACTTTAAAACTGCCCTCAGTGACAAACTAACACAAACGCACACTTTAACTCTCACAGCAGCCGACTCACAGACGCTCTGAACATGCAGTGACTCTCACTAAGAACGTGAGGACCGTCAGTCACAAAGTAACCCCACCCTAAAGCTCATCATGTGGTTAATAATGTTGAACCTGAGAAGTGATGCAGCACATAAAAGGCCGGGGGATTTCAAAATGATCACATGATCTGTAAGTAGTTAATTACGAACCTTCGTTTAAAGCGAAGAACAAAACAGATGAAGAGAAGTTTTCAGGCTGGATCGTGGAGACTTACCGTTTTCAGGAGGTTTGCTTTGACAGCTGGGTCATTCAGATCCACAGAGGAGTTCTCCAGCTTCAGCCTCATGTTTATTACTGAGACAGAGGACAACAGCAGTCATGATCAGTTTTCACTTTGATTATTGCTGTGATCTCAAAACACTAAGATGGTACCTTTTATGGGAACAATTGCTTTTCCTGGAGTTGCTCTGGTACTAGGAGTTGCCGTGGTGCTATGAGTAGCCGTGGTACTAGGAGTTGCCATGGTGCTAGGAGTTGCCGTGGTGCTAGGAGTTGTTGTGGTACTAGGAGTTGCCATGGTGCTAGGAGTAGCCGTGGTACTAGGACTTGCTGTGGTACTAGGAGTTGCCGTGGTGCTAGGAGTAGCCGTGGTACTAGGAGTAGCCGTGGTACTAGGAGTAGCCGTGGTACTAGGACTTGCTGTGGTACTAGGAGTTGCCGTGGTACTAGGAGTTGCCGTGGTGCTAGGAGTTGCCGTGGTAGTAGGAGTAGCCATGGTGCTAGGAGTAGCCATGGTGCTAGGAGTTGCCATGGTGCTAGGAGTTGCCGTGGTGCTAGGAGTTGTTGTGGTACTAGGAGTTGCCATGGTGCTAGGAGTAGCCGTGGTACTAGGACTTGCTGTGGTACTAGGAGTTGCCGTGGTGCTAGGAGTAGCCGTGGTACTAGGAGTAGCCGTGGTACTAGGAGTAGCCGTGGTACTAGGACTTGCTGTGGTACTAGGAGTTGCCGTGGTACTAGGAGTTGCTGTGGTACTAGGAGTTGCCGTGGTACTAGGAGTTGCCGTGGTGCTAGGAGTTGCCGTGGTAGTAGGAGTAGCCATGGTGCTAGGAGTAGCCATGGTGCTAGGAGTTGCCATGGTGCTAGGAGTAGCCATGGTACCATTAGTTGCTGTGGTATCATTAGTTGCCATGGTACTAGGAGTAGCTGTGGTACCATTAGTTGCCGTGGTATCATTAGTTGCCACAGTACTAGGAGTAGCCATGGTACCATTAGTTGCCGTGGTACTAGGAGTAGCCGTGGTGCTAGGAGTAGCTGTGGTACCATTAGTTGCCATGGTACTAGGAGTAGCCGTGGTACCATTAGTTGCCATGGTACTAGGAGTAGCTGTGGTACCATTAGTTGCCATGGTACTAGGAGTAGCCGTGGTGCTAGGAGTAGCCATGGTACTAGGAGTAGCCATGGTGCTAGGAGTTGCCATGGTGCTAGGAGTAGCCATGGTACCATTAGTTGCTGTGGTATCATTAGTTGCCATGGTACTAGGAGTAGCTGTGGTACCATTAGTTGCCGTGGTATCATTAGTTGCCACAGTACTAGGAGTAGCCATGGTACCATTAGTTGCCGTGGTACTAGGAGTAGCCGTGGTACTAGGAGTAGCTGTGGTACCATTAGTTGCCATGGTACTAGGAGTAGCCGTGGTGCTAGGAGTAGCCATGGTACTAGGAGTAGCCGTGGTGCTAGGAGTAGCCATGGTACTAGGAGTAGCCATGGTGCTAGGAGTTGCCATGGTGCTAGGAGTAGCCATGGTACCATTAGTTGCTGTGGTATCATTAGTTGCCATGGTACTAGGAGTAGCTGTGGTACCATTAGTTGCCGTGGTATCATTAGTTGCCACAGTACTAGGAGTAGCCATGGTACCATTAGTTGCCGTGGTACTAGGAGTAGCCGTGGTGCTAGGAGTAGCTGTGGTACCATTAGTTGCCATGGTACTAGGAGTAGCCATGGTACCATTAGTTGCCGTGGTACTAGGAGTAGCTGTGGTACTAGGAGTACCTGTGGTACTAGGAGTTGCTAAATTATTAAGTTGAGCAGCTGGCAGCTCGTTATAGCAGACGAATGGTAGTGTTGTGTAATAGGAAATAACCTCCATTTTCCCGATCTCTGCAAATCTGCAACTCCACGTAGCGGATAGGAAAGGCTAGCTCCTATATTAGGATCATCCCAGTATCTGAATAAGGAGTTTGTGCCATCAATCCAGTATATTTGAGGAGAGAAAATGAGGCCTGTCCATGCTTGAACCCCATTTGGCAGCAGCTGACTGTAATCAAGTCCAGTCTGGGGCAGGTCTGTGAAGTTCTCCCTGCAGTACCTCAGGGCTCTGAACCAATCCATGCTTACATTCACAAAAACATAATTAGGACCCTGGTAATTTCCTGCAATTAGAAATTGTAGTGAAAAAGATCAAGTTGAGTTTTCAAAAATTCATATATAAAACAGTCTTTATGGGGAAAGATAATGCTTTGCTATTTTCTCACCATTGTAGCAGATGAATGGATATTCCACTGAGCAGCTGGGATACAACCATGACCACGACCCTCCATTCACTGAAACTGTTTCACACAAAAGAACTACGAAAGGTGCATTAGCAGTTTGGTTTGGCCATTTCCAGATAGCATTGTTGACCTGAGATGACCAAACCCAGCCTAAATAAACGTAAACACCAATCCAGACCTCAGAGTTGTAACCAGCAGCTGAAACTGTTGTGATCAGTTGTGTCATTTCTTCAGTGTTTCCAATGTTGGCCAGGCCTACGTAGTTTATCCCTCTGCAGTAGTTCCAAGCATCCCCCCAATTCCGAGGCTGATTAACAAAGAGGTACTGACGGCATCCGGACAGGATGAGCCACCCTGAGAGGAAAATATGATGATGAACATCTTTGAAGATGTGAGGTGGCTGCATTACAACATATCACAGCAATCAGCACTGCCAAAGAGAGACCAGCTTCACTGACCTGAGAGATAAAAGGCACCCAGCAGGATGTTCATGATGCTGCTCTGTGGGCTGGAGCAGGAAACTCTGCCTTTATAATAGAAATGAAGGGAAATCCCACTCCTGCTTTATTTTTGTTTCTGAGAAATGTCATTGGTCTGTTCGTCTCTTTATGAAAAACGTGTTCCAGAGGAAACATGGATATGTGACATCATCAACCAGGTTTGCTGAAAACGATTCAAAGGTCAAACTTTAAGCTTTGACGCTTTCATGTTTTAAATGTTTGATTTTATGCTTTTTTCCCAACTAAGTGATTTTTCTTTAAGTTTCATTTCAGTCATTGTTCTCAGTGATGCTGCTCAGGAGTGTAACTGATGTGTTTGATCATAATCAGAATTATTTATGAGAGTCATTCATTTACTGCAGTTAAAGAATGAAAATAAATGATCTAATATTGAATCAATAACGAGGAAAAGATTTCATTAAAACTGCATTACAAGATAAAACAAAGAGATATAGATGAGATAAATAATTTAAGGGCAATAAGAAGCTTCATTTTATGCTTTCTGACTGTTTTATCGGTGGTTGGGGTTCAGCGAAAGAGCAGGTTATCCCCAACTGGAAGGCTGGTGGTTCAATCCCTGGCTCCTCCAGTAGCCATATAAGTCAAAGTGCCCATGGGCAAGATCCTTAACCCCAAATTACCCCTGATGATACCGATGTAGAGTAAGTGTGTCATGTACCGCTGTGGCAGGCAAGGTGGAGGACCCCAAAGCAGGACCCCAAAGAAAAGCTTTGCTTGAACTTCGCTTTATTAAATGAAGAAACCAGGATGAGCTGCTGGGAGCCAGCAGCACAAACTTAAACTCAAAACAAAACGTGGCGTGGCTCGACTGGACATGAAACATGAAGCACACATACATAGGTAGTCAAGGTTTTTGTGTTAAACTTTCATTTCATCCCTACTTCCTTTTCACAGTGACTATAAATGAACATGCCCCCAACTACTAAAGACCCTCTTTGCATATTAGTTAATTTCATTGATCGTTGGTGACCTTGGCAAAAAACTTTGGATCCTGATGAGAAAAACTTCTGGAACCTAAAAATATGTTTGTTTTTGTTTGAAATAGTAAACACAGGGCAATAACTCCAGTATAAGAGGAGGCAGGGTTATGGTTGTAATATATGGTTATGGTTCTTGTGCTCTGCAGTTAAACTCTTTAATCCGTATCTATCCTCTGAGTTTAAAGTCTGCATGTTGCTAGGTTACTGAGATGCTGATGGACAGATGGATGAAGGAAAAGTGATCCCTGAGAGTCTCGCTGCCTCTCAGCAGGTGACACAAAAAGGTGAATGCACTCGCCAAGTCAGCGACAACAAAAGGTCACAAAGGCCACGTAAGACAGTTAGAGTGGATGATCGCAGAAGTCCTTCAATCCCAACACCTCAAGAAGACTCTCAGGGAGGTGGGTGTAATTGTGTTCATACAGAGTTTACAGAGAACAGGAAGGGCAGAAAATATCTAAGAGTCCCACGAGTCAGGATACCAGGAATATGGGAAAATTTATCCCAACAATCATGAAACATGTTTTTCTGTCATCACAGCAGGAACTGTCAGCAGCTTCATTTACATAAACAAATCTGAAGCAGAAACAAACCACACAGCAGCTTCATGCTCATTCAGAGCCCCTCACTCCCTTCTCTTACAGAGAGCTGAGAGACACAAACAGCACACAAAAAACTGAACATGATCCAATAATTATTATTCTGAGAAACTTTGTCTCATCATTTGCAGACAGAAGAGTCCACTGTGTGTCACTGGAAACTTATTTTTTATTGTTTCAGTTGGACTTCCTCCTGATTTCCTGCTTTAGCAGTTCAGGATTCTCTGCAAGGAGTGGTGGCCTAGAGGCAGGGGCGCAGCTACAGGTGCAGGTCATAAAATTAGAATATGATGAAAAAGTTGATTTAATTCAGTAATTCCATTAAAAAGTGAAACTTGTATATTATATTCATTCATTACACACAGACTGATATATTTCAAATGTTTGTTTCTTTTAATTTTGATGATTATAACTTACAACTAATGAAAACCCCAAATTCAGTATCTCTAAAATTAGAATATTGTGAAAAGGTTCAATATTGAAGACACCTGGTGCCACACTCTAATCAGCTAATGAACTCCAAACACCTGCAAAGGCCTTTAAATGGTCTCTCAGTCTAGTTCTGTAGGCTACACCATCATGGGAAAAACTGCTGACTTGACAGTTGTCCAAAAGACGACCTTTGACACCTTGCACAAGGAGGGCAAGACACAAAGGTCATTGCTAAAGAGGCTGGCTGTTCACAGAGCTCTGTGTCCAAGCACATTAATAGAGAGATGAAGGGAAGGAAAAGATGTGGTAGAAAAAAGTGTCCGAGCAACAGGGATAACCACACCCTGGAGAGGATTGTGGAACAAAAGCCATTCAAAAATGTGGGGGAGACTCACAAAGAGTGGACTGCAGCTGGAGTCAGTGCTTCAAGAACCACCACCCACAGACGTATGCAGACGTGGGTTTCAGCTGTCGCAGTCCTCGTGTCGAGACACTCTGGAACAAGAGACGGCGTCAGAAGCGTCTCGCCTGGGCTAAAGACAAAAAGGACTGGACTGCTGCTGAGTGCTCCAAAGTTATGTTCTCTGATCAAAGTCAGTTTGGCATTTCCTTTGGAGATCAAGGTCCCAGAGTCTGGAGGAAGAGAGGAGAGGCACAGAATCCACGCTGGCTGAGGTCCAGTGTAAAGTTTCCACAGTCAGTGATGGTTTGGGGTGCCACGTCATCTGCTGCTGTTGGTCCACTGTGTTTTCTGAGGTCCAAGGTCAACGCGGCCGTCTATCAGGAAGTTTTAGAGCACTTCATGCTTCCTGCTGCTGACCAACTTTATGGAGATGCAGATTTCATTTTCCAACAGGACTTGGCACCTGCGCACAGTGCCAAAGCTCCCAGTACCTGCTTTAAGGACCATGGTATCCCTGTTCTTAATTGGCCAGCAAACTCTCCTGACCTTAACCCCATAGAAGATCTATGGGCTATTGTGAAGAGGAAGATGGGATACGCCAGAGCCAACAATTCAGAAGAGCTGAAGGCCACTATCAGAGCAACCTGGGCTCTCATAACACCTGAGCAGAGCCACAGACTGATGGACTCCATGCCACGCCGCATTGCTGCAGTAATCCAGGCAAAAGGAGCCCCGACTAAGTACTGAGTGCTGCACATGTTCATACTTTTATGTTCATACTTTTCAGTTGGCCAACATTTCTAAAAATCCTTTTTTGTGTTGGTCTGAAATAATATTCTAATTTACTGAATTTGAATTTGAGGTTTTCATTAGTTGTCAGTTATAATCATCAAAATTAAAAGAAACAAACATTTGAAATATATCAGTCTGTGTGTAATGAATGAATATAATAAACAAGTTTCACTTTTTGAATGGAATTATTGAAATAAATCAACTTTTTCATCATATTCTAATTTTATGACCAGAACTTGTTTGTGTGTGGGTGAGTGTGTGTGTGTGTCTGTGTATATAGGTGTATGTGGGTGTGTATGCGTGCGTGTTTGGCTGGACCTGGGTCGGGGCCTTGTGCCTTGCCTCCCTGCTGCTCCTCGCTGGTTGCGTCCTCCTCCCCCCTGCCCCCCTGGGTTGTGGGTGCCTTGGGGTTCCTGGGTGGGGCTGGATGTTCTGATGTGGGTGTTGACCTCCTCCCCTGGGGGTTGTGGTGCAGGGCTGCGGCGGGTCTGTGGGGTGTCAGGCGGTTCTCAGGTGCCAGGGGCCCTGGAGCCCTGCCGCCGGCCTGTGCAGGGGGCTGGCCGCTGAGGGGGGTTGGCTACTCATCGCCTCGGGTTCTCTGGGGCCCTTGCTCCTCGACTGGGTGGGCTCCGTCTGGGACCTCCCTCTCCCGTCTGCTGGGGTGGGCGTGCGGTTGTCTTTGGAATGAGTGGCCGCAGGTCTTCATGGTTCTTGATGGGCTGCTCGTGGCCTGGGTTTCCTGGGGCTTTCTTTGCCCGCCTCTAGCTTCTGATGGGCGGAGCTACGGCGTTCTGCCCTCATTGGTAAGTATATTTCATGACAGGGACACAAACACCCACACAATCACAACACAAAATGGTTGGTTTGTGTAACCATGCTTGGTTTGTTTTGTTTTCCCCACACAAATGTAATTTTGCAAGTATTGTTAGTATTTTTTATGTTCAAGTGATGAACTATTTGGTTTATTTACTTGCGCTCTTTCCCCTTTATTTTCTATTTTCTCTCTATTCTCCTTTTTCCTCTCTCTTTCTCTCTCCCTTTTTCTTTTCTTCTTCCTCAGCCTGTCAACTCTGGCACAGAGTTTGTTACACACTATGTTAAAAGTAACTCACATAAATAAAATAAAGGGTCACACACTAACAAGAGGAGCCTATGGAGAACCTATAGAGCTCATCTTGAAAGAGCAAATATGTTTGGCACAACAATGCATTCAGATCACAGTTCTGCTTGCAAGATCTGCCAGAGACATGAAAAACAAAAACAAAATGATTCTCAATAAAT
The DNA here is from genome assembly GCA_024447675.2 of Pterophyllum scalare. NCBI lineage: Eukaryota > Metazoa > Chordata > Actinopteri > Cichliformes > Cichlidae > Pterophyllum > Pterophyllum scalare. The sequence continues at coordinate 253,774 of JAMQGT020012193.1, forward strand.
TACCAGACAAAGCCACCCAGGGAATTTTGTATGGAGAGAAAATTGACTCAAACATCAGTGTGTCTGTAATGCTGGATTTATAATTTTTTGTAATACACGAATCACGTGACACACACGGACAAAACGGCGGTTACGAGTGCACAAAGTTTTTGAGACACATCCCACGCTTCCGGAGAGCTCCCAGATTTGTGCCTAACTTGGTGCGTTTAAATGCTGGTGCAAAGCTGGGTCATCTGAGTTTTCTTCGGGGTCTAGTGTTTTTTTTTCCGCTGAACTTATTTCACTCTATACTTGTGCCGAAGTGGCAAAGACCATTTTTTGTGGAAGATGGGATACGTCAGCATCCTTTAGTTAATAATATTCTAAGACTGCTTATATATGCATTTGTGAGCTGTACAAATTTAATTACTTGTTTAAAAGAAACGACCACTAGGTGGTGCAATGCTTCTCTGGCTGGGAAGCCAGCTCACGGCTCTCATTTGGTTTCACGCACCCTGCCGGAGGTGCGCGCTGGACTGCTGGACATCGCGGCGGAGAGCGGGCGCTGCCCACATACCTCCCCCGGCAGGTGACAGCTCGCAGGATACGCTCACGCAGTGTGGGGTGCCGGGCTAACCGAGTCGGGAAGGTACGGTCTGAGTGCCACAATTGCGGTGGTGCATGGGACGGTGTTGACGCACAGGCCGGGACTGGCATGCACAGTGGAACCGGCCGGAGGCACCGCTCGTCCCCAGCATATTCGGACCCGCTCAGCCATGGAGTTTTCCTCAGCCTGGTCTGGGCACCAGCTCTAGATCCCCGCTTCCTTCTCCGACGTCGGCGCTTTGCTAGCAGCAGGTACTCAGGTGATGACGTTGCGCATACAAAATTTGGAGGGAAAAACTCTGCATACCTGTCCCAGGTAGCACAAACATCCTCCATATGTTTCTTTATACAGAATAACGTGTGCCGATCATATCGATATTGGTTAACAGCCAAGACACAGTTGGTTGACGAGCTTGATGAGGCAAAATATGATACTAGACAAATCAGAAGAGTGTGAGAGAGAGGACACAGAGCAGAGGTCAATAAAAGAGGCGCCATCTCACTCTTGTTTGCTCCAGTTTGACCCAAGCCAAATAATTAGGTCCAAATCGTTTCATTATCTCGAACATATATTCCCACTCAATTCTATCGAATGCTTTCATCCATAGAAATGATTGTCCCGGCATTTGATTAACATTCAGATAGTGAATAATATTGAAGAGCCGTCTTGTGTTATAATATGAGTTTCTTCCTTTAATAAAACCTGTCTGATCTGCACCCACGATGAAAACCTCAAAACCTGCTCTAACCTACCAGCCAATATTTTAGAGAATATTTTGTTGTCCACCCTAAGAAGACTAATTATGAAGAACATTGTTCTGGGTTCTTATTTTTTTGACTATTAGTGTAATGTTTGCCCTGTACATTGATTCCGGGAGTTTGTTAAAAACCCTTAACAGCAAGTTGCTAATTTTCCCCTTCATCACTTTTAAGAACTCAACTGGGAATCCGTCAGCTCCCGGGCATTTCCCTGACTGGAGTGCTGAAATGGCCTTGTCCACTTCCAGTTGAGATATAGGAGATTCGTGAAGGGTAATCGGCCTCTCTGGTATCTGTGGAAAAGTTAGTTTATCTAAAAAAAAAAAGTTTTAAGCTGTTTTAAGCATTTCCATATTGATCTTTGATTTATATAAATTGGTATAAAATTCTTTAAAACTGTTATTAATCTCCTGATTATTTATTTGTCTCTGATTATTTGCATCCAATATGGCTGGAATAAAGGACATCACTGGAACATTTTTTGCTAGCAGTGCTGAGAGGCGATTGGGTTTGTTACCCATTTCAAACATTTTTAGCTTAGCAAACGTTAAGTCCTTTTCTGCTTTCCTGGTTATCAGATAGCCTAATGTGGTTCTAGTGGTTTTAAGTTCAGCTAATATTTCTTCTTCTTCTGTCGAGTAGTAAGTCTCCTCCAGTTGCTTTATTTTTTTTTCCAGCTTTACTTGTTCTGTCAGTCGTAGTTTTTTAGTGTGGCTTGAGTATGAGATAATCATACCCCTCATATAGGCCTTATAACTATCCCATAATATTCTTGGGTCAATGTTGTCTTTATCATTCAGCCCTAAAAATATGTCTGTTTGTTCCTCAATAAGCTTTATAAACTTTCCATCCAGTAACAGGAAAGTGTTCATTCTCCAAGAGAGTGAACGTTCAACAGGTCTTATGGGGCGCATGGCCAAATTTACAGGTGCATGATCCGAGAGTACTATAGGACCAATATCTGCTCAACCAAGTGGTCAAGAGCTCCAGATGTAAAAGTATAGTCAGTCCGGGATGCTGACTGATGTGGCTGAGAATGGGATGTATACTGCTGTGCCAGGGGATTATGCTGCCTCCATACATCTAGAAGATCAAACTCCTGTATAATATTTAAACGAGCCTTAGCATTTTTAGACTGATCTATCTGTGATGGATACCTATCCATTTGGGGGTGATAGGTGATCAGGTTTTTTGTGAAGGAGGACACCTGAAACACTTTAATTAAAAAACAATAAAACATTTATTATATCAAAGAATCAGAAAAGACACTTATGCAAAGTGCACAATTAAAATCACCTTCCATAGTTAACACAGTCCATAGCTGCAAGTTGGCAATATAAGGATGTATAAAATCCTCCCTCCTGGACATTAGGTGCATATATGTTTCCTAACAAGATATCCTCTCCATACAGTACTCCTCTTACTAGGACAAATCTTCCGTCTCTGTCATTATATGAGGTATTTTTTTTATGTATTAAGGTAATCACCCCTCTCTTGTTAGTTGAATAAGATGAAAAAAAGATCTGCCCCACCCAATCTCTGCAATATTTTTTGTGCTCTTCATCATTTAAGCATGTTTCCTGAAGGAAAGCTATCTGGACCCCATATTCCATGTGCTTAGGGTTACCTAACCCTAACCAGAAAGCGTTTATATGACCAGTTTATGACTTCTAATAGAACATCAACCAACAATGAATGTTCCAAGCAAAAACATAACTGCAACAAAAAGCTTGGAATCAGTAGTGAATGAACACTATTAAGAAAGATAGAAACAGAGAATAAAAGAGAGAGCGAGAGGGGAAAAAAAGAAAAGGGGGAGTTATTAACAGCACTTATTTGCACCATTAGCCTACCAAAGCGCAATTATGGAGGGGGGGTAATACCACAGAAAACAGAGAGAGAGAGAAAATAAAAGAAGGAGAATCAAAATAGCAGACCGTGACTATGATCTCTCCTCACCAGAATGCCACATTTACCAGTGTATGAAAATCTTCTATATATAACCAAGGATTTGTTAAAGAACCACTTGGTTTTCTAAATCAGTCCAACCTGAGTTTATAAATCAAACCTGAGCAGTCTGAGCCTTCAGCTTCGTGAATTCACTTTTAACATAGTCATTTACTTGCCCCATGTTTGTAAGGGAGGTGCTGGTACCGTTAGGGTGGAAGATCTGGATGACTGCTGGGTACAGAAAAGAGTACCTTATCCCTGCTTCACGTAGCGCTTTGCAGGCATTTGCAGACTCCTTCCTTCTCTTACTACCTCCACGGAGAAGTCTTGGTAGAGGGACACGTTACCAACCTCAGTGTTGATGATGCCTTTAACCCTCGCCTCCTGCAGGATCCTCTGTTCATGTAGTTGTGCAGCCTCATCAAAACAGCTGGTGGTCCCTTTTTTCCAGCCAATCTTGTCGGCGGCCCGGTTGGGCGGGCTCTATTAATCACGATTCTGTCCTTTGGTAAAGCCAGAATCTTTGGACTCCACTTCTCAAAGAATTCAACCGGCGCTTTGCCCTCCTTCCTTCAGCCCGAGGATTCTGATGTACTGTCTATGATTTCCAAAACTTTCCAAGCGGTCTTGCATTTTCTTCAGCTGGATTTCCAGCATCTCCACGTGAGATGTTAGTAGCTGTAACATCTTCCAGGTCTGATATCCTTCTCCGCTGTCGCTAGTCATTCCATAAAGCAGTCAACTTTTTCAGATAGCTCCGTAACCGGCTTAATCACCCCAGCCAACTTCTCATCCAACATTTTTGCTAACATTTTTGGCAGACACTCGTTCTACCGCTGAATCTTCTAAGTAGCTAGCCTCTTCTTTGTCCGCAGTGCTAGCATTAGCTTCACCCATAGCGTCCTCTTCGTTGCTGAAGCTAGCGCATGTATGTATATATATATATATATATATATATATATATATATATATATATATATATATATATATGTGTGTGTGTGTGTGTATATATATCGGTATACATGTATTTTCTATTTACCTATGAACTTTGCCCAATTCTGTCCTGCTTTTTAACTAATTAATGATCTGGGGGGATGACAAAACACTTAAACTTCATAAAAATTCTTCATTATTAAAAAATATTGGTAATACTGGCCCTGTATTTACTTGGTATTGATTGATACCAAATCTTGCAGTATCTCACACCACTAGTGGCCAATTAACCTAACCCACCAGTAACTGCAGGTCTTTGGACTGTGGGAGGAAACCCACACAGACACGGGGAGAACATGCAAACTCCACAGAGAAATTGAGAGAGGTCTGGGCCAAGGTGGAATCGAACCCGGGCCTTCCGGATGGTATTCTAACTGTGAGGCAGCAGTGCTAACCACCGTGCTGCGAATTTATTCTTTGATGGAAAATAGTGCCAAAAGAAATCTAATATCAGGAGTCATAAAGCCCATTTTCTTCCTGATGTTTTAATTAGTCATTTATCAATCTTGTCCAGATTAATAACAGAACATGGTGACGTTGGTGATGACGTTGGTGATAAAATGCACTGAGACAGCTCTCTGTCTAATGTATTATTTCATTGTTTATTATTTGGTTGATCCACTGTTTATTAATTAACTTACTGGAGTTTACTTTGAAACATTTGTCTGCTGCACTGACGCTGAACTTTATTGGAGTTTATTGTAGAATTTATTGAGTTTTGTTGAGTTTTTGAGTTCATGTTTTTCTTTGTTTCTCCCTGTTGGTGTTCATGTGTGTCTTTAATGTTACACACATTTAGCATGTAGTGCTGCTGTGTGTGAACAGCTGGTTGTTGAATAGATTTCTTTAAAGGTACCTGATTAAGTATGAAAATACTGAAACTAATACTAAAGCAAACTAAAACTAAGCTTGAATCCAAAAATAAAAACTAATAAAAATGAGCAAAACCGCTCTGAAAACTAATTAAAACTAAACTATAATATAAAATCCAAAACTATTATAACCCTGGGACACGCCTCACATCACCTTATGGTGCACACTTAACATCAAGCCAAAGATCTGGACCCCATGTGCAAACACCTCATAATGACTTCAGATTCCCAGTGTTCTGTTCTCACTAACGGAGAAGATAAAACTTTATTGATCCCACGACGGGGAAATTTGTGCATTACAGCAGCTCAGTACAGAGAAAAATGAAAGGATGAATAAAAATAAAAGAAATAAAATAGAATAGAAACACTATATACATAAAATATATATCAATATCTATACACATATACATGTACACACACATTAAAACATTATATACATTTTAGCCGGTAAGGTACACAGCATATATGGTATGCATTATATGTCATTTTGTGGGGGTTGGCGCAGTGGGTAGGTGCTCACCTCGCAAATGGAGGGTCGTCGGTTCAAGTCCCTGACTGAGTGACAACAGTAGTGGTAGTAGTAGTAGTGGTGGTGGTGGTGGTTGGAGGGGCTGTAGGTGCGAATTGGCAGCTATGCCTCTGTCAGACTGCCTCAGGGCAGCTGTGGCTACATCAGTAGCTTACCACCACCACCAAGTATGATTGAGGTGTGAATGGATGGTGCACAGAATTGTAAACCGCTTTGAGTACCATGAAAAGCGCTATAAACGTCTAAGGCATTATTATTATATGGGTGAGAGTGTAATAAATAAATGTATATGTACTGTATGATAAAGTGATGGCAGTGGAGGTAAAGTGTCCATGTGATTCATGACATCATGATGACATCATGTACAGTCTAACTGCTGTTGGGATGAATGAGCTGCCAAAGCGCTCCTTCCTGCAGCGAGGGTGTTTCAGTCACTGACTGAAGGAGCTGCTCAGCTCACCCCCGGTCTCATGCTGGGGGTGATGGGGGTGTCCATGATGGATGTCAGCTTTGCTAACATCCTCCTCTCACCCACCACCAGCACAGAGCTAGACCTCCTGCACCAGTTTGTCAGTCCTGCTCCTGTCCCTTTGGGTGCACAGGCCACTGCATAGAAAAGGGCAGATGAGTCATAGAAAGTCTTTAACAGAGTCCTGCAGACACCGAAGGACCTACCGAAGATCTCCTACAAAATTGTGCATGCTGTGAGGAATGTGGTCTGTGGCAGTGCTAGAGAGCAGGATTTGTAACAACAGGTATTCCATTTAAACAGAGGGCTGAAAATTTGTTCTAGCTTTGAACCTTAAAAAAGACTCAGATAGAAGGTGGAAAAAGTTTGCGTAACTAGGATAGTTTTTAGTATGGGAGTTTAAAAGTAGAGTGCTGTTTGTTTTTTGCAGGAGTGTTACCTTTATTGTTTTGGAAAACTGTAACAACAATGGAGGGAGGCCACGGTAACCTGGGACAGGGACGGAAACATACGAAACATGCTAATATTAATCAGAAAGATAAGATTACATTGGACAGTTGTTTAAATCGGTGACCAGAGCCCCGACTGCACTGAAGACCTTGAAGGAGGAGGTGGTGTCACACACTGGTGTGAATGATCCTCATGTCTGACTATTGGTTTGCTAAGTGGTGTCACCTGGTGGTGTCTGTGCTCTCTTCTCTGATTGCTGTGAGAGGAATTTAACAATGTGTGCATGTTGTTGTATACATGTATCTGTTTTTGTGTGTGTGGTTTATCACCACTGTTGATGAAGGAAAATCGGGAGCTCCACCCCCGTACCAAATGCCTCTGAAGGTGATGAGGAGGAGGATCACGCAACATCAGCGGTGTAAAAGGTGATCTCAGAGAGATCTGAGATCAAATAACGATGTATAAGTTGTATGATTATGTTATATATAGTAATGTGTAAGTAGGTGATTGTTTGCTCACATGTAAGGTTTTAATAACAGGACATAAAGGGTAGAGGGGCGCGTTGTCTGTTTTTGTTCTCAGGAAACGAGTAACAAACAGTACAGAGTCACTTTTTCAATTTTCATTATTTTATTTCAAACTGATCTTAGAACATGTGACACCTGAACACGCGTACATAAGATAACAGGAAACCTGTGGACTCCAAATGATGTGATTTCTTTATTTCCATCTTCTGTTTTGTCCCAGCCTCCATCGGCCTGTCCAGCATCCTCCCCCCGCCTCCTGAGCAAACTTTATTAAACAGCTTTTCTCCCTCTGATTTCACAATAACTGTTATTGTCTATAATAAAAAGCAGAATTCAACAGAACACAAAACTATTCTAACTTCAGTCCCATATATGATCATATCAGGAATATTAAAGGAATATTAAACATAACAGAATCTTTTAGCTCAAAACAAAAAGCAGTGAAAACAAATATGTTTATGTATATATATATATATATATATATATATATATATATACACACACACACTGTAACAACATCATTTTCATAACCAAATGCAGAGCAAACACACACACTCTGTACAGCAGCTTCAGTTACAGTGTTTAACACATTTATTAGACCACCATCAACAAAAACAAATACTTTATAACTCTTTATAATGTATTTAAAACTTTTAGCTACTTTTATTTTATCTAAAAATTACATCATATTTATAAGGCAAATTTAAATTTTTACACCCATGATCCCGTCGTGGGATCAATAAAGTTTTATTTTATCAGATCCGAGGTCAGATATTCGACCACCAAAACTAATTTTTCTGTTTAGTAAATAACTTTAATTTGACATTTTAATCCAGAAACAATACTAATGAGACATATTTATTTATAACAATGATTATATTTTAGCATTAAAAGTTTAAGACCCATGGATTAACAGAAACAAAAATAATTTTAGTAATCAGCAGTTCTGTTATTTTAGGGCAGCTGTGGCAGAAACCGTACACTGGGTGGTGTCTAATAAATGTGTTAAATGCTGTAAGTCGCAGTAAAGCTGGTTTAAACTTAACAGCTGGGTTTCTGAGTGTTTTTCTCCTCTTTCTGGAAGACGGCTCCATCAGGCTGCTCTCTCCACTTCAGAGTGACTCCATTCACTCCTTTCTCCTTCAGCCTGTCCTGCAGCTGCAACACACAAACACTACACACTTTAAAACTGCCCTCAGTGACAAAACTAACACAAACGCACACTTTAACTGCTCACAGCAGTCGACTCACAGACACTACACACCAGTAACACTCAGAGCGCCTAAAGCGAAGAACAAAACAGATAAAGAGAAGCTTTCAGGCTGGATCGTGGAGACTTACCGTTTTCAGGAGGTTTGCTTTGACAGCTGGGTCATTCAGATCCACAGAGGAGTTCTCCAGCTTCAGCCTCATGTTTATTACTGAGACAGAGGACAACAGCAGTCATGATCAGTTTTCACTTTGATTATTGCTGTGATCTCAAAACACTAAGATGGTACCTTTTTTGGGAACAATTGCTTTTCCTGGAGTTGGTCTGGTACTAGGAGTTGCCGTGGTAATAAGTTGAGGAGCTGGCAGCTGGTCATAGCAGACAAATGGTAGTGCTGTGCTATAGTCAATTAACCTCCATTTTCCTGATTTCTGCATATCTGCAACTCCGTACAGCGAATTTGAAATGCCAAATATTTTTTCAAAGTCATCCCAGTATCTGAATGAGGAGTCTGTGCCATCACTCCAGAAGATCCGAGGATATCCACTGTAGCCGGTCCACACTTGAGCCCCATTTGGTATCAGCGTCAGAAATGTAAAGAAAGATGCCCAAGGCGGAGGCAGGTCTGTGATGGTCTCTTTGCAGTACCTCATGGCTCTGAACCAGTCCATGCTTACATTCACAAAAGTATATTTAGGACTATCATAAGTTCCTGCAATTAGAAATTGTAGTGAAAACTGTCATGTTAAAATAAATGAAATCAAAGCAGTCTTTATGGAAAAATTAATGCTTTGCTATCTTCTCACCACTGTAACAGATGAATGGAAATTCCACGGAGCAGTTGTTATACCACCACGTCCATGGTCCATTCGCTAGCACTTTTCCACACATATAATAAACTAAGAAAGGTTCATTTGCAGTTTGGTTTTCCCATTTCCAGAAATTATTGTTGATATCGGATGCCGAGAACCATTGTAAATTAAAGTAAACACCAATCCAGACCTCAGAGTTGTAACCAGCAGCTGAAACTGTCGTGATCAGTTGTGTCATTTCTTCAGTGTTTCCAATGTTGGCCAGGTCTACATAGTTCTGTCTGCAGTAGTACTGAGCACCAAACCAATTCAGAGACTGATTAACAAAGTGGTACTGACGGCAGCTGGAGAGGATGAGCCACCCTGAGAGGAAAATATGATGATGAACATCTTTGAAGATGTAATGTGGCTGCATTACAACATATCACAGCAATCAGCACTGCCAAAGTTCAAAATTCACTGACCTGAGAGATAAAAGGCACCCAGCAGGATGTTCATGATGCTGCTATGTGGGCTGGAGCAGGAAACTCTGCCTTTATAATAGAAATGAAGGGAAATCCCACTCCTGCTTTATTTTTGTTTCTGAGAAATGTCATTGGTCTGTTTGTCTCTTTATGAAAAACGTGTTCCAGAGGAAACATGGATATGTGACATCATCAACCAGGTTTGCTGAAAACGATTCAAAGGTCAAACTTTAAGCTTTAACTTAAATTTAAACAAAACCAGACCAAAGATCCAAGTAAACATAAAGGAAAACAAGCAAATATAACCTGTGATACCAGGATCCAACAGTACAGCCTCTGGCATTTCTGGTGCGCATAAATAAACTATTACTCTAGACTTTGCTGTACATGCTCGTCACCTTTCATGTAAAAAAGCCAGTTCTCACATACCATACTTCATGGTGCGCATTGCAGGAGGTTTTTCTTACTCAGTAGAAAAGTTTCCAACCACACACACTTTTTGGTTACAATAACTCAATGAATTTAATCAATAGCCTAATGCTATAGTGCAGTTTAACATTACCAGTGTCTCTCACACTTCTTTTTCACTCTTATCACTTCACTTATTGTTTCTTTATTCATCACTTTTAATCTTTACTGTCAACCTTTTTTTTTTTCCTTTTCTGATCCTTCAATATTAAATCAGTTTGTTTTAACAGGTTCTCTAAAATGTGTTCTCTCTCTTACCTCCTCCTCACTCACAAAATGTATGCATGCTCAATCTTGCAGAATTCGGCCATTTAAAGACAACAGGTTTCTGCTTACCTTTCTTTTGGAGGTACCTCTGTGAGAGAGTAAAAAGCATTGTTGAGAGTTGGTCCGGCAGGGAAAATCTTCCCCTCCGTCCGTTAACCAAAAGTCCTTCACAAATCACCCGTCATTACCTGTTATCAGTCCCTGCCCCACGTTGGGCACCAACTGACAGGTAAATGGGGTTTTTTGTGAAGGAAGACACCTGAAACACTTTAATTAAAAAAGACCGGATATGCCTCCTTATCATGATTATATTATGATTATGATGACGTGTAGATTCCTGATTCTCACCTTCACAGTTATGATGTGTTTCAAAGACTGAGTGTACGAAGACGAGAAAACAACTAAAATCTAAGCCGTGTCCAAGATCATGATGCAGGTTATCATCACGCTGGTGCCATCATGATGGTGGGAAGAAAGCTTCCTGCAGCTGGAATAAATCCATATCCACACGAGTGTAATGAGGTTTCCAGGAGCCTGTCGGTGCTGTTTTGATCCCTTTGCAAAGGTTTCTGTGAGTAAAGCTCAGGATCAGTTTGGTTCCAGTTGATTTGTTCCTCCACAGTTCTGTAACACTTCACTGTGTCTGAATGAAACAAATACTGTTCATGAGTCACACTTATAAATGTGACTGTATTCCAAACAAGATTTACTCCATTTTAATGTCACGATTTTTCTGTATTTAGTCCATGTTTTATTTTCTAAATGTAACTTTTTCTACAACTTTATTTACAGAACCAGGTAAAAATGTTACATTGTTAACACAAAGTCATCTAATTATATTTATTTCATACATTTACATTTTTATTTTAAACTGATCATAGAACATGTTACACCCAAACATGCATAAATAACAGGAAATGATGTGAATGTTTTTATTTTTATTTTATTATTTATTTATTTTATTGTCCCCAGCCTCCGTCGGCCTGCCCCCCCAATCAAACGTGTATTAAAAAGATTTTCTGCCTCTGATTTCACAATAACTGTTATTGTCTACAATAAAAAGCAGAATTCAAGCCGACAGAACACAAATCTATTTTGACTTCAGTCTCATACATGATGATATCAGGAATATTAAACCTCTGATGAAAACAGTAAATGCAAATATATCTGATTCTTCTTACATCATCAGGGTGAGGACTGTAACAGCATCATTTTCATAAACAAACATAAACACACTGTGTGCAGCAGCTTCATTTACATTAAAGTTTCAGATAAGGGGCACAGCTGCTCTAAAATTCACAGCTGGGTTTCTGAGTGTTTTTCTCCTCTTTCTGGAAGACGGCTCCATCAGGCTGCTCTCTCCACTTCAGAGTGACTCCATTCACTCCTTTCTCCTTCAGCCTGTCCTGCAGCTGCAACACACAAACACTACACACTTTAAAACTGCCCTCAGTGACAAAACTAACACAAACGCACACTTTAACTCTCACAGCAGCCGACTCACAGACGCTCTGAACATGCAGTGACTCTCACTAAGAACGTGAGGACCGTCAGTCACAAAGTAACCCCACCCTAAAGCTCATCATGTGGTTAATAATGTTGAACCTGAGAAGTGATGCAGCACATAAAAGGCCGGGGGATTTCAAAATGATCACATGATCTGTAAGTAGTTAATTACGAACCTTCGTTTAAAGCGAAGAACAAAACAGATGAAGAGAAGCTTTCAGGCTGGATCGTGGAGACTTACCGTTTTCAGGAGGTTTGCTTTGACAGCTGGGTCATTCAGATCCACAGAGGAGTTCTCCAGCTTCAGCCTCATGTTTATTACTGAGACAGAGGACAACAGCAGTCATGATCAGTTTTCACTTTGATTATTGCTGTGATCTCAAAACACTAAGATGGTACCTTTTTTATTAAGTTGAGCAGCTGGCAGCTCGTTATAGCAGACGAATGGTAGTGCTGTGTTGGGGGGAATTAACCTCCATTTTCCTGATCTCTGCAAATCTGCAACTCCATGTAGTGGATATGGAATGCTAGATATTATATTAGAATCATCCCAGTAACTGAATGAGGAGTCTGTGCCATCAATCCAGGAAAATTGAGGATGTTTAATGCGGCCTGTCCATGCTCGAACCCCATTTGGCAGCAGCATCTGTATTTGATTGTAAGTAAGTCCAGTCTGGGGCAGGTCTGTGAAGTTCTCCCTGCAGTACCTCAGGGCTCTGAACCAGTCCATGCTTACATTCACAAAAACATATTCAGGACTCTGGAGAGTTCCTGCAATCAGAAATTATAGTGAAAAAGGTCAAGTTGAGTTTTCAAAAAAGAAAATAATTCAAATATAAAACAGTCTTTATGGGAAAAGATAATGCTTTGCTATTTTCTCACCATTGTAGCAGATGAATGGATATTCCACTGAGCAGTTGGGATCCAAACATGACCACGACCCTCCAGTCACTGAAACTGTTTCACACCAAAAATAAACTGAGAAAGGTGGATTAGCAGTTTGGTTTTCCCATTTCCAGAAATCATCGTTGACATGAGATGGCCAACCCTCAGCTAAATAAACGTAAACACCAATCCAGACCTCAGAGTTGTAACCAGCAGCTGAAACTGTTGTGATCAGTTGTGTCATTTCTTCAGTGTTTCCAATGTTGGCCAGGCCTACGTAGTTTATCCCTCTGCAGTAGCTCACAGCATCCACCCAATTCAGAGACTGATTAACAAAGAGGTACTGACGGCATCCGGACAGGATGAGCCACCCTGAGAGGAAAATATGATGATGAACATCTTTGAAGATGTGAGGTGGCTACATTACAACATATCACAGCAATCAGCACTGCCAAAGAGAGACCAGATTCACTGACCTGAGAGATAAAAGGCACCCAGCAGGATGTTCATGATGCTGCTCTGTGGGCTGGAGCAGGAAACTCTGCCTTTATAATAATGTATAATATGTAAATGTACAGTATAAGGAAATTCTGCTCCTGCTTTATGTTCCTGTTTCTGAGAAATGTCATTTGCCTGTTGTCTTTATGCAAAATGTGTTACAGAAGCTCTTTATGGAAACATGAAAACATCAATAATTATTCAAAACATTCTGCATCATTGTGTCCGTGTGGTTTGTATTCTGTTCTCTATTTTTCTCTCGTTGACATGTTCACATCAGTGATGAATTTTTCAGTAAGACTCAGACGTGTTTCAGCACATCCAACCAGTAACACATAAATACAATACTCAGCAATCATTTGAAGTATATCTCTAGAAGCTACACCCACCTGAACAAAGCTTCTGAATGTGAAACACATCACTCAGTCGCCACAACTTTCCTTTTGCTCCAGATACAGTCTCAGATAAATCCCTACATTAAATCAGTCACTTTATAATACACAGTCATTTTCAGAGTATTTGAATGAAGGCCTTTAATAGTCCCACAATGGGGAAATTTACAGTTAACAGAACACCCATCCAAGCAATGCAAACAAACAACTTTTGGGCAATTCATGAGCAGTTTCATGGCCCAGTGAGGTCTGTTCCCTCATCATTCACTGACTTCAGCAGAGAAAAGCTCTGAAAGTCTTGAACTTGTATTTGGTAGCATTTCACTGGACCTCTCAATATGAGTCAGTGTTGCTGCAAGTGAAGGAGGCCATCATTAGGCTGAAAACCCAAAATAAACCCATCAGAGAGAGCAAAACCTTTAGGACGGGCCAAATCAACAATGTTGTCCATTCTTGAAAAAAGGGTGAATGATCGGCCAGCTCAGCAACACCAGAGTGATTGGAGAATTCTTTCATTCCCAACATCTCACCAAGTCAAGAAGGGAGGTAGGTGTACTTGTCTTCATACAAGGAGTTTACAGATAGGTGAAAACCAGAGAACAGGAAGAGCAGATTCAGCCTGGGCAGAAAATATCTAAGACAGCCTTAGCCAAGTATGGAGCAGCAGAGAAACAGCTGATGATTTAAAGCTTACCACACGGTCTGTCAAACATGGTGGAGGTAACACTATGCCATGACCCCCCTACAGTTTGCCTATCAGGAGAAGGTGGGTGGGGAGGATGCCATCCTCTACCTTCTCCACCGGACCTATTCCCACCTGGATAAAGGGGAGTGGCACTGTGAGGATTTTGTTCTTTGATTTCTCCAGTGCCTTCAATACCATACAGCCCCCTCTATTGAGAGACAGGCTGAACCTTCACCTGGTGACCTGGGTTATGGACTACCTCACCAGCAGACCGCAGTAGGTGAGGCTGAGGGACTGCACATCTGAGACTGATCAGCAGTGCTGGTGCACCACAGCGGACCGTCCTCTCTCCTTTCTTGTCACACTGAATCATCTGACTTCAGACTCTGAGACGCGTCATATGCAGAAATTCTCAGAGGACACGGATGAGAACGGGACACTGGTGGATGATTTGTGGATTGGTGCCAACTGAACCAACTGCTGCTGAACACGAACACGGAGATGCTGGTGGACTTCCATAGGTCTGGACCACCCCCACAGCCAGTCTCCATTGGGGGGACTGACGAGGTGGTGAGGACCTACAAGTACCTCGATTTGCAGCTCGACTATAAACTGGAGTGGTCGGTGTGCACGGACACACTGTACAGGCAGGAGCAGAGCCGGCTTTATTTCCTCAGGAGACTGGGGTCCTTCAACATCTGCAGAAAACTACTGCAGATGTTCTACCAAACTATAGTTGCCAGCATCCTCTTCTATGCGGTGGTCTGCTGGGGAGGCAGCATCAGGGAGAGAGATGAGCTGAGGCTGGATAAGTTGGTCAGGCGGGCTGGGTCAGAGGTCAGAGTGGAGCTGAACTCTCTGACTACAGTGGCAGAGAGAAGGACTAACAGCTCTCTATCATGGATAATGACAGTCACCATAACACACCGGTATGATGACACAGAGGAGTGTGTTCAGTGGAAGGCTGCTCTCACAGAACAGATTTAGAAGATCATTGTTCCAAGAGCATCAGACTCTTTAATGCTTCACTCAGGAGACGAGAACATACAGTTATCATTACATATGTTGATGTTTGGCACTCTGTAACTCACTTTACTGCTGTATTGTTTGCACATCTGCCCCTGCACATTTGTATATGTATCTATCTGACTGCCAGAGGAACCGGGTCATTGGTGTTTACTGATGATGTGACTGCTGACAGCCTTTTCTGTCCTTACATGTTAATTACATGTTTAAGAGTGTTGTATCTTTCCATAAGTAAAGACATTGCTAGCATAGATGGATGCAGATATGGTAGAAATTGATGCATAATTCACTAAATTAGAAACTCTCAGCCCTCCTTCAACATTCACTCAAACAAAACCTACAAAGTCAATGACAGATTTCTTCAGGAAAGGTGAACAAATGGACTTCCATAATAAAGAAAAAAATAAACTTGTGTATCTGAGTCTAAATATCAGTGTCTTTGTACTGTGGTGGTTTACACTAGTGATGTGCTGATCCGATGTTCAGTATCGGTCTGATCCTGACCACAGAGACCCACAAGGGATGGGAGAAAATAAAATAGAAGAAGGCACTTCTGGGGTTAGGGTAGAGAGGATGGATGGATGGATGGATGGATGACACTTTTGTGCAAAACACCATGCGTTTCCGCGTTAACCTTGATACGACAGCGTCTGTTATCATGTTGAAAGGTCGAGATGTGGCAGTTGGTATTGGAGGGGAAAAAGGGGCGGTGCCTTTAATTAGTGTTTCCAGGTGTGTATATATACAATCAACTGCAAGTAGAAACAGATGTGTTTTTTGAGTGGGATCAGGCCAGTGGAGTGAGGTAGGTGCACACCTGATTCCATGTGAGTGGCATAATCTTGGCCATGAATATTGGTAGGTTTTAAGTTTTAGTTTTTTTACAGAAGTGTCTGTGAAATTGTGTATTTACAGATTGCCTAATTTCAGACCTGTGCCCTGTTGGAAGTTGAAGCAGCTCTTAGTCAATAGAGGGGTAGATTGACATATTTGAGTGTAGCAGTAATACTGTTAAGAATTGTTTTTAAATGTTTTTTTATTAAACTTTTAACAGTGTAAATTTGTCCCCTTGCAGGGCACGTGTGAGCCACTAGCTGCTCTTGCCATGGAGTGTTGATTTTGGTGATTTGTTTTGTTTTTTTGTCAGTATATTCATTTGTCTAGTCCACCCCAGCAAGTGAGCTGGTGTGGGCAAAAAGACAGAGGGGTTGCCCTGGGAGTCGACGAGTTTTTTTTATTTTGCTTTTCTATTCCAATCAAAACTTGGCTTTTCCTTTGGTCCATTTCCATTCTGCCAGTTCAGTGCCAGGTTATGCATGCATGTATACACTTTTTTTATGGGTTGCAGTAAAGATCTTTGAAGGGGTTTACCCACCTAGTGTGATTTGATTTGTAATGAAGTTGCCCCTGGACATATTGTGTGGATTGGGAAGCGACCTGATATTTTTTACTCCTGAACTAAATGTTATGAAATAAAGATTTGTTGTTAAAAGAAAAAACAAACTTTTATTGAACAGAAAATCTTATTTCTTTTTTGCAACTGACCTGTCGTGGGTGTAACACAGATTGTAATCATAACTCAGCGGTTACTGTTGGCCATAACAATAAAACTGCACAAGCATGAACCTGGCTGACGGTCTCACTCCTTCACTCGCCCCGATACCTTTTCAGGACTTCGGGCATCACGCACCTGTCATCGCCACGCTGTTTTTCTCCGATTGGTCAGAAGTGAAGGGGCGGGGCTAGAGTGTGTGGGACGTACCATTAGCCGTTCTCTCAGTGGTGCAATTCAAAGTTTAAATAAATGTTAATGTGACGGCTGTAACGTTTTGACTTGTTTTGCGGACAAAAAACGGCTGTAAAATGTATCTCGGACCTACTTTTTTTAGAATTTAGGGACGTTTTACGTTTGTAGATTAGACTCTCTTAGACTGGAACACCCCCGAGTTTCTGAAAGCAGTTGGAGACGACCATCGAGTTAGAGGGACTGTAGCCAGCCAGACCGGAACCTGATTCATTTGACCTTTAAAATAAAAGCATAACTGTGAAAGCACGTGTCCTAATAGCACTGGCATGTGCGGCCAGAGCGACGCCACCTGATTCTGATACGGAGGGAATGATTCTTTTCGTTTTGTCATGTAAAACTGTAACACACGGTTTCTTTGTGGGTCCCTTTAGGAGAGCAAACATACTATTATCTTCTCAATTATCTTTCCTGACTCTAATAATGGCCATAACATACAAAATAAACATATTGAATTCAATAAGACTTGAATTAATCTTTTTTTCACTTTGGTTTTAAATTATTTTTATTTACCTGCTCCACTGACAGGTGGAGGAAGGCTGTGCTGGTCTTTCTGCAGGTTCATTCAGAAAATTATGAACAGACTTTGATGAGGATTTCAGTAGTTGTTGGGGGAAATACGAGGAACAATTGATTAAATGTTGGTATTTAAGTGGATCATGATTTGGATCCAGGAATTTTTAATAGGATTCTTGTGAGATAGGGACAATAGGCACACATTTATGTCTAACCTTCGGAGGATGAGTCAGAATCCTCCAAAAAGAATTAATGCAATAAGTTTTGTCATACAGCAAAGTTTGCTCATGATTGAAGGAAAAGTCTGAATCTAATGATCCAGAAGGCTGAAAATTAGAAAAAATAATTCATTCCTGTTCATCCACTTCAGAGCAGGAAGCCTCGTATTTTTAAGCGACTCTTATTTTGAAACGCCTGATCGGATAACGCATGTGTGACGTAGGTTGACTTGACGCACCGCTGCAGCACCGGAAGCCAAACACGGAATCGGCGTTGGAGCGATCTTACGTGTCATTCCCAGAGTTTCAGTGATTCAGAAACCTGCTGGCAGCACTTGGTTAGAAGAGCCCAGTGAGTTTTCATCGTTTTTATTCGCTCACACGCACACTTTAAGAGCTGAATGCTAACTAGCTAGCAGCCCGTTTGCGGTAGATTACAGTTAGCAGTGTTAGCTGCTAAACCAAAACATGATGACAGAGTCAGTTTATATCTCACTGCTCAGACTTAAAGGTGCATTTTTAAGATAAAGCGCTGCTGTACTCAGTATAAAACACAGGAATGCTAGCTGCTGTGCTGCTGAAATTAGTACCTGTTTTTAATCTGTTTAGCTCTCCGTGTATCATATGGCATATGCTTATATTATCACTTGTGACTGTGTAGAAAACATGAACATGAACACACAAACTGTTCGGGGACTTAAATGTCACACTAACGCGTGTGTACAGCCTGAATGAATGAATGAAAGCGTTGATCTGAGGTGGCACCACGACTTCTTCTTCCGGCTGCTCCCTTTAGGGGGCGCCACAGCATATCATCTGCCTCCATCTCACACTATCCCAGCATCCTCCTCTGTCACACCAACCCTCTGCATGTTCTCCTTCAATACATCCATGAACCTTCTCTGAGGTCCTCCTTGTTCTCCTGCCTGGCAGCTCCATCTTCAGCATCCTTTGTCCAGTATCTCCACCCTCCCTCCTCTGCACATGTCCAAAACCATCTCAGCCTCTCTGACTTTGAGCTGTCCCTCTGATGGACTCATTTCTGATCCTGTCCATCCTGCTCACTGCCAATGAAGATCTGAGCATCTTCAGCTCTGCGTCCCATCTTTCTGTTAATGTTCTCAAAACCTCACTGCTCTTGTAAACCTTGAAGCGTGCCTCAACACCATGGCTAACACCCTGAACACAGTTCATTAAGACAGACATCTTAATTTAATTAGATCATCTGTATTTAAACTGACACTCAAGACTTTTGCACAGTACTGTCTGTTATTAATTAGATTCTATTTAATTCATGCAGAAAGGTGAAATTTGTGTGTTACTGCATCCGAAACTGTAAACATGAAATACTTAAAGTAAAAGTTACTGTAAAGGAGCTGCAGGTTTTTCTTCCATGTAAATAAATTTGGTGTCCATCAAAGAGTTTTTGGCCTTCATCCAAAGAAAGCTCAGCAGCTCTGTGATTTTTGATAAGTGCTGTTGGATTTAATCAAAGCACGTGGCAGATATCAGGGAAACGTCTGTGAGTTGGCTGAATGTGGACCGTGCTTACATAGATACTCGGGCCCAAAGACTCAGTGTGACTCACCTGAAGTTAAAGAGAATAAAATTATATCTTCCACTTTTAGAAGGCAAAAAAAACTCCACATTTGCAGGTTGGAGGTGGAAAGATGTGACAGATTTGTAATGTTTTTAAACATTATTACTTTAAAATTCATTAGTCATTGTCATTAAACCTACCTGGTTAGGATTTAAACCGCTCGTGGTTCTTGTAAATCTCTGTGTTGATAAATGCAGCCCCACATTTATACTAGTGGACTCATATTTCTGCCAGTAGTGGCAGTAATTTTAATAATATTGGTCGCATGTTGTCTGATATTCACTGAAATGAAAACTTTATTTTACATAGTGCTCACAGGTGTAGCCTGTCACACTGTGACCTCACAGGGAGGACCTGTTCTTCAGGTCGATCCAGAAGAAAACAATAAGTGATCTTTGCTCTGTTTGTAAAACGCTGACGTTGTTTGTGTGAAATGATCAAACATGAGGAGGAAAGAAAGCTGCTGATAAAGTGAATACATTCACGTCACGATCAAACAGATCTGTGTCTCCTGGAGGCCGTAATGAATGATTTCAGATGCTGGTTTTAAACTCAACAAATCCACTGAAAGTTGTTCCAGTTTAAATCCTCTCAGAAACAAACGCATCGTATTTGTTGACCTCTGCGACTCGTTTTTCAGGCGGTCAGCGTCTCGTTGATGAACTGTTGGTAACGGCAGAAGAATGAAGGCTTTGATCCTAGTGGGGGGTTACGGGACCCGGCTGCGACCTCTCACCCTGAGCGTCCCCAAACCCCTCGTGGAGTTCTGCAACAAACCCATCCTGCTGCACCAGGTGGAGGCACTGGTGAAGGTATGGAGGAGGTTTACTGATGCTGCTTAGAGGGTACTTGGTGTTGTACTGATCAGTCTCTGTGTGTGTGTGTGTGTGTGTGTGTGTGTGTGTGTGTCCTCAGGCTGGGGTGGACCACGTGGTTCTGGCGGTGAGCTACATGTCGGAGCTGCTGGAGAGAGAGATGCGAGTGCAGGAGCAGAGAGTACGTGTGACAGACCTGCAAACAGGCATCATTTTAACCACATTTATTAATCAGTGTGTTTGATTCTTTGTTCATGCAGAAATCTCATCAAATATGAGTCAGTGTAAGCTCAGACTACAGGTGGAATGTAAACAGAAATAAATCTGATTTATGCCGATTTCTTTTTCTAGTGCACTAAAGTAAACGTGTGATTGGCCGTAATTGTTCCTGTAAAGTTTCAGGTTAAGCTGGGTGTGAGCATCACTCAGTGACCTCAGTGACATTCATACTCTGACGGCTGCATCTGAGAGCTTTTTAGGGTTCAGTATCTTGCCCAAGGATACAATGGCATGCAGACTGGAGCAGCCAGGAATCAAACCACCAACCTTCCAGTTAGTAGATGACCTGCTCAGGGGCATGTTTGAACAGGACCTCAAAGACTAAACAATAAACTCTGTTTTCTCCTCAGCTCGGGATTCGGATCTCTCTCTCTCATGAGAAGGAGCCTCTGGGAACCGGTGAGTTTCTCTTTACTGAAGACAAACGCGAACAGGCAGGAACTCAACCACAGTAAATTAGTGAGCGCCGTATGAAAGTGTACCTCTGTGCACAGCTGGTCCCCTGGCGTTGGCTCGAGAGCTGCTGAACGTCGACAGCGAGCCGTTCTTCGTTCTCAACTCAGACGTGATCTGTGATTTTCCCTTCAAAGACCTGCTGCAGTTCCACCGGAACCACGGCAAGGAGGGAACCATCGTGGTGAGAGCCGCCGCCTCTCCGTTCAGCCGCTGCAGACTGTAGTTAGGAGTTAAGGTGTTTCAGATGAACTCTGACCTGTCTGTGTCTGTGTGTATGTGTGTGTGTGTGTGTGTGTGTGTGTAGGTGACGCGGGTGGAGGAGCCCTCTAAATACGGTGTGGTGGTGTATGAGGCAGACAGTGGGAGGATCCATCGGTTTGTGGAGAAGCCTCAGGTCTTTGTCTCCAACAAAATTAACGCCGGCATGTACATCTTCAATCCCAGCATGCTCAGCAGGATCCAGGTGAGCTCGGTGCCTCATTAAGGAGTAGACTCTGTGTGTCCGTGGGCTTTATTATCGTACACTCTTATTACATTTATCCTATTATCACATTTATGAGGAGCTGAATCTTCTCAACAGCTCATAAACAGCACATCGATGATTTACCATGAAACAATAACATGTCAAAGACTCTTCCTGCTGATATTTAGTCACTGCGCCACCTACTGGCCAATGTAAGTGCCTTTTCTTCGGTGCGATGCTGGTCGCAGCCCTCCTGCTGTGAGGCGGGGCTGCAGCCGGTCTGTGTGCTGCTCCACTAAGATCGAAGAGCAGAACGAGGACCACGGTCAGCAGCTCATCTCCAACACTGTGGAGCTGAACTCCACCTGCAGCTGATGGTGTGAGGCTGTGTGGGAAGCACAGATTACAGATTACAGGTTCATTTTTCATCTGTTCTTTTGCAGCTGAGACCAACGTCCATAGAGAAAGAAATATTTCCTGTCATGGCAGAGGAGGGGCAGCTGTATACCATGGAGCTGCAAGGTAACTAATACTGACAATATTACTGCAGTACTACTGCAGGACCATGAAGCTGTGTTCACACATGACCTCAGACAGGGTTGCTTCAGATGTGCACGCTGGTCCAACTGGTGCTGCCACAGGTTTGTACTGGGAGCTGGTGGGTTAAAGATCTCTGAGTGTGCGACCTTTCCAGCATCTCCATCTGAGATGTCAAACAGCTCCGTGAACTTTAAAGGGTCTGGGGTCCAAAGTGGAGCCTGTTTATCAGAGACAGTTAGTGATCGTACACAGTGGTGCTTTTTTCTTAAGGCAGCAGTAGGATCGGTAGGACGGAAACACTGAACCTGACCTGTGCTTGCTCCGCTCTCTGCAGCTCACAGCTCCACCAGACGTAAGTGTTTGGGCTTTTGTAGCAAAGCACCCCTGACCTCGTCGTTATGTTCAGACCTGAAGGTTCTCTGGAGTTCAATAAGTCAGACCAGAGCTGTTGGTGCTTCTCTGCATCCTCGTTCCTGTCGGGGAGCCTTCAGCTTTGAAACAGCGGAGCTACGTAGCTGAGCAGTCGAACCTCCACCCTCTCCCGTCCTGTAGTCCCAGCAGGCTTACTGGTGCCAGTCAGTAGTGTTTGTTTCCCTTTAGACGATGATGTGTGAAAGTGACTTTAAATCCACGTCATCCATCTGTTCTCCTCCACTCATTCATCCAGCTATGAGGCAGCAGCGCTCACCACCACGCCACCCTGTCCCGTGTTAGCGGGACCATGTGCAGAAGGCGGTGCATTTTCCGCTTATTTGGGAAGCTGATTTATATTTTTATCTTCAGTAAAAACTATTTTATTATTCTACTGTATTTATTTTGGGTTTGCAGGTTTGTGGAGATTTTTCTTAAACCTGCAGAAAGGTGTCGTTCTCGGGGTTTTTCAGTTTTAGTTGAAACGTGTAATCACCTGTCCCGGTTTCCCAGCATTCCCCGCAGCCTGGCTGCAGGGCGGTGGCACAGCGGTTAGCACGGTTAGGTGCTGGGTTCGAAACTCCGGGTGCAGTCACCTTCGTCTCCTCCTGTACTCGTTAGGTTAGGATCAGTGATTCGGGTGGCCGTAGGTTTAGATGTGTGGTTCTAACAGACTGGTGACCTGTCCAGGTGTTCCCCCCTGGATAGGCTCCACCCCCCACGATACTGAGCTGGATAATTGGCTGAGGAGATGGATGATCAGCACAGAGCAGCTGTGAGAAGGAAAACTTTTAGTTTACAGTTAGGTTAAAGTCTGCCTCTGCTGATCATGTGACCTCGTTTAGTGACTCACCTGTTGGAGATCACGAGGACGTCCTGGTTGTTTTCATACTGACTGACAGCTCCCTCTGCCTGCCTCTCTGTAGGTTTCTGGATGGACATCGGTCAGCCTAAAGACTTCCTGACAGGGATGTGTATGTACCCTCCAGTCACTACGGCAACACGCTCCTGAGAGGTTACGCACAGGCCCCGGTTTCCTTGGCAACGTCTTGGTGGTGGGTGCAGCTTGTTGACATCGTGTCAGATGAAGGATTGTACTCTGTGATGATGAAGATGATGATCCTCACTCGTTCTTCCTCCTTCTCTGAAGGATCCGACGGCGCAGATCGGGGAGAACTGCACCATCGGCCCCAATGTCACCATCGGCGCCGGCGTGGTCGTGGAGGACGGCGTGAGGATAAAACGATGCACGGTGCTAAAAGGGTCGAGGGTTCGATCGCACTCCTGGCTGGAGAGCTGCATCGTGGGGTGGAGCTCGTCGGTGGGCCAGTGGGTGAGTGGGGGGGTGTCCGTACTCGGTCTCTGTTTCAGCCTCTTGGGGACTTGATGAATGGTCGTCTTAAATTAATAACCAAATGTGACTCTTGGCCCATTTTCACAGCTCTGTTACGTCAAAGCTTTTCATATCAGTTATTCTAACAGGCAGAATTTTTCCCAGTCGGAGCTCACAGGGAACGCTGAAGTGTTTGGAGCTGCTGCTGCAGCCCTGCTTCATCTCTGTGGGCGCACAAAGACGCGTCGTGTGCGATGTTGGATGACTTGTCTCTGGATTGATGTGTGTCCTCAGGTGCGTATGGAGAACGTGACGGTCCTGGGGGAGGACGTGATCGTGAATGATGAGCTTTACCTGAACGGCGCCAACGTCCTGCCTCACAAATCCATCAACGAGTCAGTGCCGGAGCCGCGGATCATCATGTAGCATCAGGTGGAGGAAAAATCCCAGCGCCTTTTCTATGAACTCGATGAAGACCCAAACTGTGCCAGAGGAGAGGACAATCAGGCAGTTGAAGGAGAGGAGGAGGACGAACAAAAGGCTTCTTTTTCTTTAGTTTGAATTAATTTGGACTTGTTTTAGCCCTGCTTGGCTGCATTAGTCAGAAGGAAGGTTTCTTAAAGACTCACAGGTCAAACTCTCATGTAGGTAAAGATGAGAGAAGGTGCTGATGTCATGGGTGGAGGGACTAAAGATCAGTGTACTGAGGAGGTGGTGGGGTTACAGAGCACTATGAACACTGCTGGTTAGATTCACTATGCAGTGAAACCACAGCTGCAGGGCGCTGTGGCTGATGCTGAGACTGACTAAACGCAGTGTTGGTCACAGCTAAAGGGCCAGTGTGTAGGATTTCTGATGAGCCGTTAGCAGAGATGTAATATTCATAATTAGTTTCTACAGCAGCCCAGAAAGGACAAACAATGCAGGCTATAAACCTGTCCTTCCACATGTTTGTGACTGTAACTGCAGGCGCTCCGACATGCCTGTAAACCACAGACTGTACATCAAAGATGGATGAAGTTATGGCCACCGCCAGGCCGTTTCTTTGACCTCAAAGTATTTAGATGAGAGTGGAGTGTGAAGTTATCAGCTGGGCCTAACTGGCAAAAGTGAAGACTAGCAAAGAAATGAGACCTCTGTCAGCACACCTGTCAGTCAAAGTGGCCACGCCTCTAATTTTAAGCCTTGGCCAAATCAAAATGGCTGAATTATATTTATATATGAAATCATTGTCCACACAGTTGTTACCAGGCTGCTAACTTCTGTTGATTTTAACGTCATGGGGACTGACTGACTCATGGCGCTGCCTCCAGTGGACGTCAGAGGAAGTGCAGGTTCTGGCAGCACTGCTTTGGCTTCGGTTCAGCCCTGGAAGTTGCAGCTTATTGGAAACAAAGGAAGATTCAGTGTGTTGCAGTCTACAACCTCACCACTAGGTGGCACTAATTCCCACACACTGGTCCTTTAAAGCCACAGCAGTTTATTAACGAGGGCAGCAGAACACGCTGCAGACACCTCAATGAACGTGTGAATGTTTGGAGTCGTGTTTGTGTCCACCTGAATGTAATTTATGTCTCATAACACTCGATGATTGGATCAGTTTTTTACAGAAATACAGATTATTGCAGCTTTAATCATGGGAGGTGTTGGTCCCATGACCCTGATGAACGTTTCTCTCTTCTTTCTTTTTAACGGTTCGATTCGATGTCAGGCGAACAACAGCGTTATTACATGGATGACTTCAGTCTGCTGTGCGATCTGCTTTTCAGAATAAGTGTCCAGATTAAATATACTGTCTAAAAGTTCCTGCTCCACATGAACTGAAGTGAGTTTGGTTTCAAAGCTCTGCTGATCTGAGAGGTGTAACAGGAGGAGAGGTCATCAATGTACCGAAAAGGAATCGAAATCATGTCTTCCTGTCGGGGTTTTCAGAATAAAATCAGTAAAATGAGAACGCTTAGACTTGTCTAGAACCAGTTGTATGCATTTCCATCAGAAAATACTGGTGTTGGTGCCACAGGTGAACACAACATGGCAACACAATGCTGTTGGTTACAGATGCAGATGATATCTGATCTGTCAGGAAACTGAAAAACATTTTCATCATCCCCAAAAATAACAAAGAAAAGTCACAGAAATGCAAAACAGTTTGAGTTTAGCTGCTACAATAACTCTCTAATAATAACGGTGTCATTAACACACACCAGCACGTGTGTGATGAGTCTTTGATTTATACGCTTGTCTGTAATTAAATGATCACCTTTCATCAAACTGATGTTCATGACAGGCGGTGTTTTATTTCCTGTTTTCGTCCTAAAAATCACGCTCCGAGTTCCGACTGGCACAAACTTTAGAACAACTGGAACTTTTCTTTGACTTATTTCAGTGTCTTAATTTAAACGATGATCAACCAAAGGACAGCAGAGTGTCACGAACACTGGAGCTGAGTGGCATCATCCTCGTCTCCCTGTGAGTATCAGGGAGACTGTCTACCTTGGGGAGCCTTACTGGATGCACGCCCTGGCTGGGATTCGAACCCCTGACCTGTTCCAATGATGGTAATGTTACCGCTGCACTAAAGCAAACAACAGAGGAACGAACCAGCGCTCCTGTCTTATTTTGGTAGGGACCCATCTGTCTTGAGTTTAGTTTTTCTTCCCCTCCTGTGTTATTGTCTCTGATTCTTATCACCTGCGTTTGTTATGAGGGGAATAATAATAATCCATAGAGGTCAAAACCATTTCCGCAGCCGGCTGTAACATGTTGGGATAAACTTGGGATCTTATCATGGACGTCTCTATGGGGCACTGGGTTCGTGTCTGTACCAGTGTTGATACCAAACCTACGCCCTGGGTCCTGGTCTCCTCCTGTAGTAGCCCAGGTATTAGTATCTCTGCTGCACTCTTGAAACTGTGCTCGGAGGCTCGGCACCTGTGGCCATGCCGTCCCGGTTCAGCTGGACTGCCTGTGCAGCCTGAAGGCTTGAACTGTCTCGGGGTAGGAGAGAACACGCTTGTTTAGCAGAGAACTGCACCGTACAAGTGTGCAAACGTGTTTCGGTGTCTGCAGCACCGCCATGGTAGCTCCCAGTGTTCAGTGTGACCCTAAATTTAGGCTACCCTCGGTTTGATTGCTAGACGTTCTTCACTTTGTTCTGTTGTGTTTGTGTGGTTCATGAAAATCCATTTGGAGGTTGTGTTTGTGAGGTTTTAATCTGCCTGTGCAAATGGCTCAACAAAACAGTGCAACAGCAGCCTGCATGGCTTTGACAAAGAATGATAACAAGTGTGAGATCTTCCCTCCATGGTCCCAGATAACGTGCACAGAGAGGATATCTTATCATAGAGGATCATGTAAATACTAAACATGATGCTATGGAGCCTTTCACTCAGCCACACCAGCACAGAGAGGAGCACAAGCTTTACTTTTTCCATCACGTTCCTCCCTTTGGATCATTTATTGATCGCACAGGTGCATCACGTTTACAACATCGAACCAGGTTCAGTCTGTGTGTCGTACACAAAGCTCGTTGCTGTTTCCATGTGGAATAGGCACTGTTAGACAAACGGAGACAAACTGAAACACCTGAGTGATCCAGTCAGGACCGAACCACCTGGGCTCATGGATCTGCCTCAGCAGCATCAGTCCAGACTACACAACAGAGTTCAAATAAAAACACAATCAACATGATGACACTGGTGACACATTCAGCTCAGGGTGGTGGTCCAGTTTGCAGGTGGAGGCAGATACCAGAGCATTAGTCAGGTACACAGGTGAGACAGGTGATCGCTGCTCTGCTGAGTCAACCGGAGGCTGAAGCACCAAAGCTGTCGGGTGAAGCTGATGTTCAGTCGCATCTTCACACAACACGACACGACACGACACCCTATCTGTATGTAGTCTTTATAGTTTACAGTATTTATGTTTTATTTAAGTGTTCGTGCATGTGTAATATTGCTCTGTGAAACACTGAGGGGCCCAAGAATTTCTTTGGTGGCAGTGATGTGTTATTGTTACCTGTACGTGACAATCAAAATAAACTAAACACAAGAAAAGATTCACAATATATCAACATGTCACTTTCACAGAGATTTTGATACACATTAAAGGAGACCTGGAGGGGGGGGGCGTGAAACGTCTCATTCACATTTAAAGAGAGCGCACCAAAACGAGCTGCTCTAAGACGCCTCAGAATACGTGTAAACAAGGGGTCTGTGGAGCTGCAATAACGAGGAACTCAGACCAAAGTGTTGCAGTTGTGCTTTATAGAGACCACAAAGGTATGAGTTACATATGAAAAGGACGGATTTAAAAGCATGATGTGTGCCCTTTAATGAAGCGTACCTGTTAAATCGTCCATCATTTAGATTTAAGCTTTGACTTTGGAACACACAGTAAACATTTCCCTCTAAAAGTAACTTCCTCTCAGAGTATAACATTAGTTTTGTGTACATTTAGTAGCATTATTTACAGATAGAAACAATTTAAACACATTTTTGTGTGCTGGGGGGTGGGGGTGGGGGGCTGGTGCCACACCATGCTCGGCCTTACTGGGTACACCTGTCACTGACTGAGGTCATTCAGTGAATTGATGATAACATTTGAAACTGGTGGATGTGACCAACCGTGAAGTTCTTCCATCGGTGAAACTCATGAGAAAGACCCTCTGGATGGAGGGAGGGGCGGCTCGCCCGCTGCTGCAGAGGTGGTTGATGGTAATATCTTCAGAGACAGAGTTTTAAGCTCAACGTATGGAAACAGCTTCTCAGTGAAGCTGAGTTTGAAGCTGTGGATGAGTTTGTTGTTGTCCAGATTGAAGAATGAGAGCTTCCCTCTGTCACAGTCCAGCTGAACTTTGACCCTCTGCAGCTTCTTCACCGACAGAACTTTATTTGGAAGTGGCGGAGAGGATGCTATATACTTTTTGTCAATAAGACCTAGTTCCCAGAATCCAGTCTGTAAGTGTCCCTTTCTCCTAACAGACTCCTTTAGCACTCCAAGGCACCAGACTCCATCGTTTCCGACCTCAACCTCCCAGCTGTGCGTCCCTGAGTCGAAGCCCTCAGAGCCCAGAACAACTGGATAGCTGTCAAACCTTTCTGGGTTTTCAGGAAGCTTCTGCTTGCTTCCACATCTCACACTGCTCAGATCTTCAGAGAGGATGAGGTGAGCTTCAGCAGTGTTTGGATCCAGGATCACGGGACTGTAGGAGACCATCTCCTTCATCCTGATCCAGATGTTGTGAGTCAGGTTCCCCAGGTATTTAGCCACATCTATCAGAGCTCCTGAGACCAGCTGTGGATCCTCCTGCGGGGGGCTCTGCTGGACTCTGTTCAGTGTGGCCCTGTAGTTCTGCAGGAGTGAGACGTCCTCGGCCCTCAGCTCCTCCTCTGTGGCTCTGATAGTTTCTGATAGAGCTGCTATCTCCCTGCTCAGATCTTCAACCTTCTCCTGTATCTTCTGACTCTTTTGCTCTTCTTCCTCCCTCAGAGCAGTGAGTCTCCACTTCTCTTTCTCCTGTAAGAACTGGCGAAGCCTCTTAAACTGCTCCTTAATTTGTTTCTCGGTCTGCTGGGCCTGGACCTTGATGTGTTCTGCTGTCTGAACAAAGCTTCTTTGAATGAATTCAAAACGTTTCAGTTTCTCTTTGAAGGGCTTCAGGGATTCCTGGAGCTCCTGCCTGTGGTCCTGTGCAGCCTCATTGACAGGTCTGAACCTGTGGTCGAGGTGTGCTCTTGAATCCCGACAGACGACGCACGCTGGCTGCAGATGATCCAGGCAGAAGAGTTTGAGTTTCTCAGAGTGCAGACTGCAGAGAGGCTCAGACTCTGCAGAAGCTTTGAGATCTCTCTGTAGTAAGAAGGCCTCACACAGGTTCTTTAACACCAGGTTACAGGGAGGATCCTCTAACAGCTGGATCTTCTTACAAAGCGGGCAGGTTTTTAGTTCTTTCTCCCTCCACCACAGCTGCAGACAGTCCTTACAGAAGCTGTGGCTGCATGAGAGGATCACGGGGTCTCTGAAGATGTCGTGGCAGATCGAACAGCTGAGATCCTTTTCAGAGTGACAGGACATTTTTTTTCTGAGAGTAAAAAGAAAGCAGCTGCAGAAGAATGGAAACCTCTGACTGAAGTGATATCCTGAAACTCACTGTTAATTCCAGCTGTGGCTTTAAAGGTCCTGATTATAACACAGCAGGTAGCAGATCCCTGTTATTCCAGTGTTCTTCCCATGGCTGGTATCACTCTTCTTCCCTCTGATGGTGAATCTCACACACTCAGAAAGTAAAACGGTGACATGTAACAATCACAGTGCGGTTCCTGCTTTGCTTCCCAATAATGTGCTCTCTGCCGTCTTTGCCTCTGATCTCTGTTTAGAATTCCTTTGTCTGTTACAGCCAACCAGAACGCAGCAGGACATCCCATCAGATCTCAGACACTCAGGGATTTCTGCCTGCCAGGCGCTCGAACATCTGGCTGCTGCTGGGATGTGTTGTAACCTGACCGGACCGATGCACGGATGAGACTGAGGAGAGGCCGGAATACCGATCAAAGTAAAACCGGAACCAAAACGCAACATCAACAAAATGTGTGTGTGTGTGTGTGTGTGTGTGAGGTTGAACTGTGTCTCTGGTTAAAAAGTCTGATTCAGTTATTTTGTAAATCTAGAAAGAGAGAGCAGATTTCTCCCATATTGGCTTCTCTTCATTGGCTCCCTGTTAAATCTAGAGTAGAATTTAAAATCCTTCTCCTAACATACAAGGTCTTGAATAATCAGGCCCCATCTTATCTCAAAGACCTCATAGTACCGTATCACCCCAATAGAGCACTTCGTTCTCAGACTGCTGGCTTACTTGTGGTTCCTAGGATACTTCAGAGTAGAATGGGAGGCAGAGCCTTCAGCTTCAGCTTCAACCCCCCTTAGTTATGCTGCAATTGTCATGGTCCAGTGCCTTATGACAGAGTTTTGTGATGTTTTCCTTTTTGTTGTGTTCTCATTGTAGTTCTAAGTTTGTTCATGGTTTGGATTCTGGGTTGTCATGAGCTTTCTAAGTTCAGTCATTAGTTATTATTATCGACTGATGGTTTCCTCTTGTTCCTGTCTGTTTTGTTTCTTATGTCTTAGTGCCTGGTCTCATGTTTAGTTTCACATCCCAATGTTGTGTTTCCATTTAGTCATGTTTAGGTTCCCTTTGTGTGCTTGCCTTCTTCTGTGTCTAGTCTGTGTCCTTGTTTCCTCGTCTTGCTTCCTGTTTTATTTTGACAGTCTTCTGTCCCTGTGTGTTGTGTTTCCTTGTGTCTTCAGTGTGATTATGTTCAGCTGTGATCCCCACCTGTTTTCTCTCCCCTCATTAGCCCTGGTGTATGTTTTTGGCCTTTTTTTTGTCTTTGTTCTTGTTTACATCATCATTTTTGGTTGCTCCTGCCGTGCGCTCACGTTCATGCTCATGTTCAAGTTACATTAAGCTAAATTCAAATGAGTTTGTTGTTTGTGTGCTGGCTCCTGTCCTGCTTAATTATTGGGTGGTGCTTAATAAAGCAATAGGCCTAGGCTGCCGGGGGGGGTCCCATGATACGCTCGTGGTCCACGATACGAGGGGGCACAGAGTTGGTAGAGTAGGTGCGCACAAATGCCCACCACCACTGACCCGACCGACACCGTACCTGATACCCACCACTTTACTAGAAGAATAAGTCGTAGGCATGCATTCAGTTCACAATGAATTAAGTTTTATAAATACAATTATCACAAATAAAAGCTTTATTTAAAAAGTTAAATCCTAAAAAAAAAAGAATAAGGCTGTATTCGCTGTGGAGAATTAAAAACCACAAAAACCCTGATGGTTATCACATTATGCATGCTAAACGTGTGTTATTCCCACGCCATTAAAGTCCACCGCAACACATGTGAAAGGCGGCAAGAAAAAGACTCAGACAGCACCTACACTGTCAAAAGAAACAAAATGAAACCACACAGTTCTCCTACAAATTGAGCACACACTTAAAACTACTCTTCCACATAAACCTGAGGCAGGAGCAGTTTTCCCCACAGCCTACCTTAGTGTAAAATGGAAACTAGGGCTACGTTCACACCGCAGCCTGAAGTGACACAATTCCGTTTTTGTGTGAAATCCAATTTTTTTTTTGCGTGGTTGTTCACATTTCCAAATATATGCAACTTGGATTTGATCTGTGTGTGAACGGCAGACGAACCTAAAAGTGTCCCGCATGCACAGTAGAGGAGGCAATAACATCACACGTAGCGAGCGTGCTCAGTGTTTGTTTTCCTCCCCGCGTCCGCGTATCGGGATGCAGAATAGTGACGTTTGTCGAGTATCAGTGACGTGCAGGTCAGATAAATGCGACCTGGCCGTAAAGACACAGGTCGCATTTGAAAATATCAGATCTGTGTTGTAGAGACTGTCATGAAAAGATCAGATACCGGCTGCATGAGGGCAAAAAACTCTGAATTGGGTCACTTTCAGGCTGCAGTGTGAACGTAGGGCAGGCCTTCCAAATCAGTCTCCAGGAAAATCAGGGTTAACCACACAATGCCAGGGAACTCCACACATGCACACACCACAGCTCCAGGTTCAAACAAAACAGCTGCCATAATGGCCAGCACCTGTGCTTATAAAGGGGAAGACCCTGCCCACAAGGGGTGGCACATAAGTCAGGTCCCCCCCAATACTGCTCCAAGGCTCCAAGCTTAGTTGTGGCCAAATGACTCAAGGGATTGTTATCAGTTTACACAACCCAACAAGTATTCTCTGAACTTCTCCGTCATAGCCCATTTTAGAGCTAAAAACTCAAGTTTCAATATGAGGTGGGCTTTAGACCTCAGCTAGCATAGGCTATGGGATGCACTCAACCATCTGCCTGTTTCTGTGAAAGCACAGCCCCCAAACTGCAATGACTGGCATCAGCATCAAAAAGTGAAAGGTTGTGAAAAATCTGCGTAAGCCAGTCTCGGTGTATCCACTAACCTAGCATTCAAATCCTGGAAAGTTGTGTTACACTTCCTGCAAAGGTTGTTTAGAGGGCTGCTTATGCTTTAGTACCAGCCAGCTCAGCCACCAACCGATGAAAGGGGGGCAGCTAAGGATACAAAGCCTGGGGCAAAATGGTGGTAATAGCTAGCAAACCCCAAGAATGACCCTAATTCAGCACCAGCCAGGTAGAGACCACAGAGATCGTATTGGGATCAGTTGCAACAGTTCAACACTGATTTCTCCACGGCCTCTCCCTAGGAATATAAACCAAGCTCTCTTGCAGAGAGGCCTCCGCATGCGTGCCAGAGGGACCTGGCTGGGGCTGAGACACCTCTTAATGGGAATTATGCACGAGTTTGAACAGGAAATTACCAGCTGCTCCTTGGCCTTATTTATTTTAAAACAGTAAAAAAAAAAAAAAAAAATTGCAAGTAAAAAAACTCGAATGTTCTGAATGCACACCGAGGGGTTTATCCTGCAGACAGCGCAAAATTGTGGCCCACGGCATGAGGAGGGTGACGAGTTGGTGGAGTAGGTGCTCCAACCAACCAATGTGGGCATTTGTGAGTGTTTTAATGTGACTGTTGTTAACTTCTATTATATAAATAAAACTGAACTGAACTGAATAGGACCATAGGACTGAACAGACAATCACACTGTCACAGCCACACCTACGACTGATTTATCACAAGTTTAATTCACAACGATGTCACCGGACTGACGGAGAGAGTCAGAGTACCCAGAGGAAACCAGCACACGACAGAGCAAACAAACAGCACCTAATAATGACTTCCTGTGCGTGCTCTCATTCAAAATAACCACAGAGATCTCAGATGTTGATTGCAGCAATCCTCCAGTCAGATGAAGATAACACAGTAATGTACGGTATGCTCTGTAAAAAATGAGAAAACGAGAAATGTTTTTCCTCATTCCTTGACTGTACAGGTATCAGATAACGTGCTTCGTGAGTCAGAGTTTGACTCGATTTCTGGAACAGTTTGTTCGAGACTCAGAACCAGAGTAGACACAGGATTTACAGCTCCAGCAGAAAGAATCCTGGAGACACTGGAGTGCTGGTAAACCTGCTGCTAATTCCCTGTCATGGATGGAAATTAAAGAAGACAAGGCTCTGAAGCACATTTCATTCTTCGATCAGCTGACTTTTCCAGAACCAAATGTCTTCTCAAACTGAACAGGAGCTCTGCTGTCCCGTCTGCCATGACATCTTCAGAGATCCTGTCATCCTGTCATGCTGCCACAGCTTCTGTAAAGGCTGTCTGCAGATGTGGTGGAGGGAGATGACGACACACACCTGCCCGCTCTGCATCATGTAGATATCATTAAGTGACCCACCTGTTAGTTTAGTACTAAAGAAGCTGTGTGAGGCTACTTTACAGGAGAGAGAGCTGCGAGAGGAGAGGCACCAGAGACGGCAGAGACACCAGAGACAGCAGAGGCAGCAGAGACACCAGAGACAGCAGAGACACCAGAGAAACCAGAGACAGCAGAGACACCAGAAGAAACCAGAGGCAGCAGAGACACCAGAGAAACCAGAGACAGCAGAGAAACCAGAGACAGCAGCTGCTGCAGCATGTGAGGCTGTCTGCAGTCTGCACTCTGAGAAACTCAAACTCTTCTGTCTGAATCATGAGGAACCGGTGTGTCTCGTCTGTCGAGATTCAAAAGCACACAACAACCACAGATTCAGACCCATCGAAGAAGCTGCACAGGATCTAAAAGAGAAGCTCCAGATATCACTTAGGTGCTTACAAGATAAACTGAAGCTCTTTGAATCCATGAAAGCAAACAGTGACCTGACAGTAAAACACAACAGGATGCAGGTCCAGTATACACAGAGAACCAGATCAGGGAGCTAGCTCTGAGAGGCTTCACGACTTTCTCTCTGAGGAAGAGGAGGCAAGAATTACTGCTCTGAAGACAGAAGAGAAGCAGAAGAATCAGATGATGAAGGAGAAGATTGAGGCTTTAAGCAGAAAGATAGCAGCTCTTTCTCAAACAATCAGAGCCACACAGGAGGAACTGAGAGCTGAAGACTCCTTGTTTCTCCATAACTACAAGGCTGCAGCAGAAAGAGCCCGACAGCGCCCCCTGCTGGAGGATCCTGAAGTGGTCTCAGGAGCTCTGATTGATGTAGCCAAACACCTGGGCAACATGGCCTACAACATCTGGAACAAAATGAAGGTGATGGTCTCCTACTCTCCTGTGACTCTGGATCCAAACACTGCTGAAGCTCACCTCTTCATCTCTGAAGATCTGACCAGTGTGAGACAAGGAAGCAAGCAGAAGCTTCCTGAAAACCCAGAAAGGTTTGACAGCTATTCAATAATCCTGGGCTCTGAGGGCTTCGACTCAGGGATTCACAGCTGGGGTGTTGAGGTTAGCAGTGATGGAGTTTGGAGTCTCGGGGTGCTGCAGGAGTCGCTTAAGAGAAAGGGACGATTAGAGACTGGATTCTGGGAAATATGTCTCCATGATGGGACATACACAGCAGTCTCTCCACCACTTTCAAACAAAGTCCTCCAAGTACAGATGCTCCAGAAGATCCAAGTTTTCCTGAACTGCAAAAAAGGGAGGCTCTCTTTCTTTTTATCTTCATACCAACACACTCATACACACCTTTAAATTCAATGTCACAGAGAAGCTGCTTCCTTACTTTGAGACCAAGTCTGAGCCGCTGATCGAGACCACCATCGACCATCTCTGCAACAGCAGACAGGCAGCCGCTCCGCTCCAAAAAGCTTTGCTCCCAGTTTCAGCCTACATAAGCATGTTTAGATGATCTTATTAAGGGTAAGTATGGCTGCTCAGAAGAGCCTTGGAGTGGAGTCCAAAGAGTTTTTGGGACTTCCCATCAGCCTGTGTCTCGTCACTGATAATCACAGTGCAGCTAAATGGACTTTCAGGCCTGTTTCAGGTGTGTGAAGATCTGCATGTAAAATCTCAAATGGCATCTTCATCCTGGTAGAAAACGGTATGAGGGCTATAAGAAGCATGCTGTTGGGGAATTCCACCTGCTCTGAATATGATAACATAATAACCTGTAATCACCTTTCCACAGATAAGCAAGTAGCAGGTGTGTTGAACCAGGAAGGCCACTGTGTGTTCACAGGTGAACCTTGGGCTGCAATATGAGAGTTCATGTGACTGCAACACCTTTAGATATTCATACTTAAAATAAGATAAGTATGAATATCTAAAGGCCTTTAAAGCTGGTGTAACTTAATTTTACTGAGTTGATGTTTGCACTCATCACACCACCAACTCCTCCTTTCTTCTTCTGCAGACTTTGTTGCACATCTGTGGGAATCACAATAACTGATATTATTATTGATTTACTGGGTTAATAACATCACAGACAAGTGCACATTCAGAGCTCCTGTTCTGTTATGATGATGATGATGATGATGATCGAATAGAAGAGAATGCCTTTATTTGTCATTGTACATGATGTACAATGAGATTGGAGGGTCACTCCTGTTCAGTAGAAAAGTCACTTTCTAAAATTATAAAATACAACTTCTAAGAATGTACAGAAAACATACAGAATGTATAAAAATATACATTATTAAAAAAAAGAATGTACACATGATAATGAAGCTGGTGAGTATTGCACTTGGTGAATGACTAATACTTTTGATGATGATGACAATGTGATGGTGAAAATTATGGTGGTGATGACGATGATAATGATGATTATGATATAATGATGATGAAGAACATGATGATTATGATTATGATGAAGAACATGATGATTATGATGATGATGATGTATTTTGTTTGTGTAATTTGTTTGTTTTGTTAATCCAATAACACTTTATGATGATGATGTTGATGATAATGATGATTATGATATATGTTGATGATGAACATGATGATGATGATATGATGATGATGATGCAATCTGTTTGTGTAATTGTTTGTTTTGTTAATCCAATAACACTTTGTGATGATGATGATGATGTTGATGATAATGATTATGATATATGATGATGATGAACATGATGATTGACGATGATGATGATGTTGATGATAAATGATGATCAATGACACAAGTTTGCTTGACTGATGGAGAAGATGATGATGATGATGATGATTTATGATGATGCATTTTGTTTGTATAATTTGTTTGTTTTGTTAATCCAATAACACTTTGTGATGATGATGATGATGTTGATGATAATGATATATGATGATGATGAACATTATGATTATGATGTTGATGATAATGATGATTATGATATATGTTGATGATGAGAGAACATGATGACCATGATGATGTATTTTGTTTGTGTAATTTGTTTGTTTTGTTAATCCAATAACACTTTAAAGATCAGTGTAAACTTTTATTGTGTAAACACTGTGATGAAGCTACACACTTGTCTTCACAAAGCATTTTAACAACAACAAAGCTCCAGTGACGATATGCAGTCAGAGACAGATAAATTAATAACAGGCAGCATAAACGGACTTTGTAATCAATATAAGCTCACTCCAGTGGGTTCACCTTTCGAGGACCCCTGCTGCCTTCAGATGTGTCTTAGTCACACAGTTGCTGCAGATTTGCAGACTGCACATCCATCATGTGAATGTCCCGTTCCACTACATCCCAAATCTGAGCTACAGGACTGAGATCTGGTTGCTGCGGAGGCCGTTTGAGTCCAGCGAACTCACCGTCATGTTCAAGAAACCAGTTTGAGATGATGTGAGCTTTGAGACATCCTGCTGGAAGCAACATCAGAAGATGGATACACTGTATTTTGTTCCCTCAGCCCCAACCGGTCACAGCAGATGACTGCCCCTCCCTGAGCCTGGTTCTGCTGGAGGTTTCTTCCTGTTAAAAGGGAGTTTTTCCTTCCCACTGTCACCACCACTGCTTGTTCATAGGTAGTCATTTTGATTGTTGGGTTTCCTCTGTATTACTGTAGGGTCTTTACCTTATAATATAAAGCATCTTGAGGTGACTGTTGTGATTTAGTGCTATATAAATAAAATTGAATTGAATTGTATTTTATTCATAAAGGGATGGTCAGCATGGTCAGCAGCAATACTCAGGTAGGCTGCAGTGTTTAAATGATGCTCTGTTATTACTGAGGGGAAGTGTGCCAAGAAAATATCCCCCACTCCATCACCACCACCACATCACCATCACACCAGCAGCAGCAGCCTGAAGCGCTGATACCAGGCAGGATGGGTTTATGCTTTCATGCTGTTTATGCCGAATTCTGAAACTACTATTTGAATGTTGCAGTGGAAACTGAGATTCATCAGACTCATCAGGCAAGTTTTTTCCATTATTACTATTATATATATTATAATACTATTATATATATATTATCATAATATTACTATTAATTATTAATGTATTATTGTGCACGATAGAGCATGTTAAGTATGTGTCTGTAGGCATGTGTGTTTCTGTTTAAAAAGCAAGCTGGAAGACAGAGATTTGAACCTATTCTCTACATTTGTTGCCAGAAGAAAAATGGATACATGAGAGATGTAGAATAATTAAGCAACGTTAGAAAGGAAGATGATTAGTTCACTAACACCAGTTGAGCAGGGTGTCAAAACCAAAACCCAAATCATTACAAGTGAAAACAACAAATCAGTTTTATTGACCTGCAGTGAGGGCTGCTCAGCTCAGAGCACAGGCTCAGTGAGTTTGAAGACACAGAATGATGTGCACACCTGCAGCAGGAGGTTAATTATTCCTGAGCAGGGACGGTTGTAGCCTGCAGCTGAATGTGGGCAGATAGAAATCATATGTGGGGAACTCTCAGCTCTCAGGTGTGGCTGACTGAGTTGAGGCCAAATCCATTTACACACCATCCCCCACTGAGACGCAGGTGGACTTTCCAGCATGACAACAATGCAGACGTGAAGTCAGCCACAGACTCCAAGCTTCAGGAATAAAAGTCTTCTTGGAAGAAGAACGAACCCAAGCTCACCGACACTCTGTTAACATCTGCAAGGCAAAGAGTCTCTTTGTTTCATATCATCACCAACATTAGGATTTCTGACTGATTACCAACGTGTGGTAACAGCTCCGCCTGCATCACTGCTGTGGAGCAGCTTTAATGAATTAAACACTGTTTCATTCCCTCCCTGAATCTGTTCCTCATTCCTTACCCCTCCAGGTGTGACATCACACAGGTCACACAACGGTTTCACTTTTCACAGAGGGGTGTGTCTGAAACTCACCATGAGAGCAAGCTGTGGGACTACAACCTCAGAGGAGAGAATACTGGGAACACTGGGACACCGGGAACACTGGAATACCAGGAACACTGGAATTCCTGGCAGTTAATCCTGCTGATGATTCCATGTTATGAACAGGAGCTTTGCAGAAACTTCCTCAGTGGGAATGTCCTCTCAGTCTGAAAGGAGCGCTGCTGTGATGTCTTCAGAGACCCTGTAAGGACTGTCTGCAGCTGTGGCAGAGAAACAAACAAAGATGCCCGCTTGGTTAGAAGTTACATTTGTTAGCTGTAACCTGGTGTTAAAGAACCTGTGTGAGGCCTTCTTACTGCAGAGATCTAAAAGCTTCTGCAGACTCTGAGCCTCTCTGCACTCTGAGAGATTCAGACTCTTCTGCCTGCATCAGCAGCAGCCAGCGTGTGCCGTCTGTGGGGATTCAAAAACACCGCTCAACCACCGCTTAGACCTGGTACTTTTCTGTGTTTGTAATTCCATCAGTTTTTATAAAATCTCCAACACCACCAGCTGTAATGTAACCCAAACCATGGCAGAGCCTCCACCCTGCTCTACGGATGGCTGTAGACTCTCACTGTTGGACCTCTCCTCAGCTCCTCCGTACCTATCGAGCAGTTTCAGATTTGGATCCATCCCTCCATCAGACCTGCTGCCACTGATTTTCAGTCCAGTTTTTGTGTAATGTGGCGTACCTCAGCCCGTCCTCCCTGTTTCCCTTCAATAAGAATGACCGCTCTTCCACTGAGACCGTTTCTGATGATGCTGCAGTGAACAGTAGATGGATCAGCTGAAGGTCCTGATGATCTCTCAGGTCCTGTCAGGTCTTTGTTGGATTTGTTCCTGTTTCCTGAAAGAACTTTCAGATACTGCTCGGCTACAGAAAGGTTTTTAGGCTTCTTTTGTCCTCCACTTCTTCAGTTTCCTCAATATTTTGTCAAGCGCACAGAAAACTCCAAAACAGCACCTGCCAAGTTTTAACAGCTCTTTGGTAATCACCTTGGTCAAACTGAGTTATCTTTGGCATTTTTGTTGGTCCAAATAAAGAAATGGGAACAAAAGCGTGAGTTTGTGACACACCTAAAGATACAGTTTAAAATGGGCCTCCTGCAGATTACACCTCAAAGAACGCAAAGACTCAGAACAAAAGGTATTTTCTGCAACAGTAAGGGCGATCATTGAGGCGTGAGCAAAAACAAAACAGGAACATTTTATTTACCACCTCTGAAGCTTTTACACAAACACACCACTTTACCCCCCTCTGCTGTCCTACCCACTTAGTACCCCACCCCCCACCCCCACCCCTTTACTATAAAGGGGCTTGGAATCTTCCACTTCCTGTTTGACAGTCTGGACCTCCAAGATGGTGGCAGCATGAAGCAGAGTATTCATCAAACATTCTGGTAATGCTGATAATCAGCATGACTGCAATAATAAATGTTTAGTGTGCGGGCCCACTGGATCTTTATTTTTATGGTATGCAAATAATGGAAATGTTAATTCTTAGAAAAACTGACCAAAAATATGCAACTAAAATTCAATGTAACCCAGTGAAGGACTGGCCCACAGTAGCACTGGCCAGTTTGTCATAACAATAGAAGCCATTTGAGCGTGATGTTGGCCGTGACCACATTTAGTCCTCTAGAGGGCGCAGGTTAGCCCGTTGGTATGATTTTTAGCTTTTTCCCTCCTCTCACGTCTCACAGTCACTTCAGTAAGTTTTATGTTGCAGGTTTCCTTCTGTGCTGATTTTAATGTTTGTGTGATTAATGTGTCTATAAAATTATTTTATATTTTTGCCTTTGTTTGTAGACATACCCCGGAAACAGTCATAGCCCATGTATCCACACGTCCCTGTCAGATTTAGTGCATTTAGTTTCTTATGTGTATGTTTGAGTTTGTTTTTTCTGCCTCATGAATGTATTTATTTGTATCTGTGTATTAACTGGACTGCTAGTCTACTTAATACAATGAGAATTAAAACCGCAAGCGGTGATGATTGACCCGTCGCGTGCTCTGAGGTTGTCGTTGACAGGAGAGTAGCGGGCTCACCCGGATGCTGTCAGCTCAGCAGGCTACCCGTACCTCGCGTTGTTTGGCCACCGAATATCTCCCGTGTCCACTAGGTGGCGTCGGTGAGTGCCCACTAATTAAAGTGTCATGATGCTGTATGTAAGGCCTGCACCATCAATGAAATTGTATTGATCATAGGATGATGATTATCAGTGTACTACTGAATGGCTGTATCCACTAGGTGGCGTTATGAGTGTGATACAAAGCAGGTAAATGGGTGTGTCCTGACTCACTCACCCTCTCATGAAGCCTGTGAAGTTTGGGATAGATTGGACAATGTATGTTAGAGATGTGAAACTGTGGTGTTCTGTGGTATATGATTAAAATCCC
The DNA here is from genome assembly GCA_024447675.2 of Pterophyllum scalare. Taxonomy (NCBI): domain Eukaryota; kingdom Metazoa; phylum Chordata; class Actinopteri; order Cichliformes; family Cichlidae; genus Pterophyllum; species Pterophyllum scalare. The sequence continues at coordinate 295,182 of JAMQGT020012193.1, forward strand.
ACATTCAGAGGGTTGCTACGGCATCACTGTTCGAGATTCTCTAAAACCTTGAAGAACGTCTGATGGGCTTCTTGTGTATTTTGGTCTCACTGGGTCAAATGCCCTAGGAGGAGATGCTTCAAATAGCAGGCCTGAAAATGGTGAAAACTGACACCTTCATTTGAAAATGGCTGACTTCCTGTAGGGTTTCAGGTTTGGGTCCAAGAGACTTTTTTGCACGTCTTAGGATGCTAACATGAGCCTGCACAATTTCAGATATGTAGATAAAATGTAGCTCCGGGGCTACGCAAAGAACATGGTATTTCATGATATTTCCAGGTCCCACTAGGTGGCGCTCTAACATTTAGTGACTTTATGCATATCATTGTGTTCAGTGGATAATGCAGGTTTGAATGAGAGGAAATCAAAATTTCCTGGCAAATGATCGAAATTCACTGTGGGGTCAAGGCCACGCCCTCCAGTGAAAACTCACCATTTTTGAAATTTAGATTCCCCCTGGTGTGTAGATAAGACAAAACAAATATGAAGTTGATAACATCCAAAACCTCTGAGTTATGAGAGAGAGTATGAGGGCAGGAAAATCACTAAAATCACCCATATAATTCAAAATGGCGGACTTCCTGTTGGGTTTAGGCTGTTGGACCCTGGGGTCTTTTTTGTTTGTTACACATATGTAACATAAAGTTCCTGAACGTGGCATTAGTGTAATAATGTGCTTCTTCAGCTGTGACAGGGTAGACCAGCAGGATGAGTCGGAGGAGGGAAGCTGCCTGATGCACAGAGGAACGATGGAGAGGCAATGCCCGGCAGTGACTGGGAAGCCAAAAGGGAAGAATGCTGCTTTTTGGTGAGCATTTGGAGTGCAGAGATTTGACATGCAGTAAGCTTTGGGATCCAAATGTTTTCTTTGCAAACATGTTTATCACTACTGTTAGCCTGTGGTCACTTTGTTACCGCCCCCTGCACCAGAACATTGCAAGGCCCTGCTGCATCGCTGTGTCGAGCTGACGACGGGACCGAAAGGCTCCATGATGGTCTGTCTCCAGGTAATCTTTGAGAAGCTGACATGAGTTCACTTTTATGACCCCGAGTTCTTATTCAGTCCCGTTACCCCTGCAGATAACTGACCTTTATCAAAGAAGGTAAACAAAACTCTGAAAGACAGTCATGGGTGTGTGCTCCATGATTTATGTCCACAGCACCTCTCTCCACCCATGGGCACAAAATAACAGTCCACTCCCTTTTCCTCATATCGCATGTTCCTCATTTATTGTTTACATGGGTGTCAGATTTCGTGCACCATGACAGTTTCACTCTGTGAGCTGCGTGTTTGGATTCATCGCCAGAAGAGAAACGAAAACACCCACAGCAAGAACGATACCAGGAACACTGAAGTACTGGGAATACTGAAGTTCTGGGAATACTGGGGATACTGGGACACACTTCAGCTCTGTGCTGCTGATTCCATGTTACAAACAGGAATTTTAAAGAAGTCACAGCTAAAAGTGAAAGTAAGTTTTAAGAAACTTCCTCTCTGGACAGCTCACCGTCTCCATTATTAATAAAATGTCCTCTCAGGATCTCTGCTGTCCCGTCTGCCACGACATCTTCAGAGATCCCATCATCCTCTCATGCAGCCACAGCTTCTGCAGAGACTGTCTGCAGACGTGGTGGAAGGAGAATCCAGTGCATACCTGCCCCCTTTGTAAGAAGATATCTTTGCTGAGTGATCCTCCCTGTAACCTGGTGTTAAAGAACCTGTGTGAGGCCTTCTTACTGGAGAGAGATCTCAAAGCTTCTGCAGAGTCTGAGCCTCTCTGCAGTCTGCACTCTGAGAAACTCAAACTCTTTCTGCCTGGATCATCATCAGCCAGCGTGTGTCGTCTGTCGAGATTCAAGAGCACACCTCGGCCACAGGTTCAGACCTGTCAATGAGGCTGCACAGGACCACAGGCGGGAGCTCCAGGAATTACTCAAGCCTTTAAAGGAGTTAAATATGATCTCTGAATTTATTAAAAAACAGTTTGAGCGAACAGCAGAACACACTAAGGTCCAGGCCCAGCAGACAGAGAAGCAGATTAAGGAGCAGTTTAAGAAGCTGCACAAGTTTCTACAAGAAGAAGAGGAGGGCAGGATCGCAGCTCTGAAGGCAGAAGAGGAGCAGAAGAGTCAAATAATGAAGGAGAAGATTGATGCTCTGTGCAGTGAAATTACAGCTTTTTCAGAAACAATCAGAGCCACAGAGGAGGAGCTGAGAGCTGAAGATGTCCTCTTCCTGCAGAACTACCAGGCTGCAGTGAACAGAGTTCTGAGGCACCCCCTGCTGGATTTTCCAGACCTGGTCTCTGGGGCTCTAATAGATGTGGCCAAACACCTGGGTAACCTGACCTACCACATCTGGAACAAAATGAAGGAGATGGTCTCCTACACTCCTGTGATCCTGGATCCGAACACTGCTCATCCACACCTCACCATCTCTGAAGATCTGACCAGTGTGATATCTGGAGAGAGACACCAGCTTCCTATAAACACAGAAAGGTTTGGCCACCATCACATTGTTCTGGGCTCTGAGGGCTTTGACTCAGAGATTCACTGCTGGGATGTTGATGTTAAAAATGATGAATTCTGGGGCCTTGGTGTAATAAAGAAGTTTTTATGGAGAAACAGAGAAATACAGACTGGTTACTGGGAACTGTGTCTCCAGGATGGAAAATACACAGCAACCTCTCCACCACTTCCATTTAAAGTTCTGTCAGTGAAGAAGCTGCAGAGGGTCCGAGTCCAGCTGGACTGTGACAGAGGGAAGCTCTCCTTCTTTGATCTGGACACCAACACACACATTCACACCTTCAAACTCAATGTTCATGAGAAGCTGTTTCCTTACTTTGGCACCAGGACTCTACCAATTAAGATATTACCAGTGCCTGTAAGAGTGGAACACCACATAGCCCCTTTAGCCAAAGGGTTTTGGTCTGGTTTCTAAACTAGCTAAACATGCTACTCAGACACAAAATTCTTTCATGTAGTCGCAAGTTTGTTTAATTTTACTGCAAAAATATCTTCATGGTTTGTTTTGTTTTGTTTTTTAAAAAAATAAAAAATAGTCTTTTTGTGAAGTTAATTGTTGGGAAATTACAAGCTGCAGTTTTGATTTTTAAATTCCTCTGAATAGTTTTAAATTCCTGAATGATAGTGATGATACAATTATAACACTGTTCACATGCTGTATATTTGCTACAGAATCAATTATTGATATCAATTTTAATCATATATTAAAAGATTTTCAATGATCTCAGTAGAGTGGGTAGAAATCAGTATAAATAGGTATCTCTTAAATATGATGATGAAAGATGAAATAATAAAAATATAAGTGACATAATTTAGTGCATAAATAGTGTATAAATAATTTATCCTGAACTAGAAAATTGGCTCCAGTGTTTAATTACTCATGAAAATTGCTAGTGTTGGACTCTTTATGTTTGTTTCAGCCAGAAGATTTTGTGCATAAGTTGATGCTTTAAAGTCTTTAAAAATAATAAAACTAAAGTGCCAAAACTTTGAGAACCAAGATATTAGATTAGATATCATATTTATATCTATAACGTAGGGCCACCATGTGGTACAAAATGATAGTTTATTTACTGTTAAACAATATTTACTATTATTCACTGTAATTTGATGAGTTTCTCCATTGCAAATTTTTTTTTCAGATTTAAAAAAAAAAAAAATAGAGTAAATGCCAAAACCCAACCGGGCGATCAAGATGGCGGAAGAGGAATAAGATGTGTTTGGCGTGGGCTCCCACTCTAATGATCTAATTATCCTTTTAGATGGTTTTCAATAAGATATTCTTGAGACATTGACTATTTAATGCATTAGAATTCGACCCTTGAGTGACTTTATCCTGGTAAAACAGAGGAATAGCGGCTAAACTGAGGAAGTAAAAGTATACTGGTTCATCATTTAAAAGCACAGAGTTATGTCAAAAAAACACATGTTTGTTCCTTCATTAACAGATGTAGCTTTTAATACCTGAAATACATTTATTATATGATCTCTATGTAGATAACAAGCTTGCTTCATTTGAACAGTTGGTACAGTTTTTCCCATTCTACCTCTGTTGTTTAGATTCTGACGTGTAGGTCCGACATGAAACGATCCATGAGTAGTGTTTATACTCTGCTTAGTTCATACCATGATACCAATATGGATTCTCTGAAATACAGGTGGGAGATGGACTTGGAGGAATCCATATCAGATTCAGACTGGCAAAAGGTTATTCAAAATATTTATTGTTCCTCAGTCTGTCTAAGGCATGCAATAGTTCAATTCAAGGTAGTACACCGTCTACAGTGGTCCAATTGTTGGTTGTATTATATATGCAGAAACCTGAGATTAATATTAGTTGTTTTACAGGCACAAGATGTTTACACGTTGATGTAATAGAGCCAGCATAGAAGGGGAGGGGTGGGAGGGATTTTTGTGGTGTGTGTGGTTTTTTTTGTTTTTTTATTTTTACTTAAAAAAAACAATAGACAGACTTTGATTTTTTTTAAAAAGAAGTCAAAACCCACAGTTCCTATGGCTTCAAAAATCTCCAATGACCCTCTGATAACATGTTAATATTTACAGCAGAAATAAACATGTAATCAGAGAAAATAGCTGTGGTCTTTGTAGCTACTTTCATAACAGAGGGTAAATTATTCACTTACCCATTTAAAGTGTATCCATTTGTTAAATTAGTCATGATATCCATGGGGACACCCTTAAGACTTAAAAACAAATCATGCAAGCACCAAAAAAGTCATTTTTTGCTCACAGCTTTTAATATGGGAGAAAAAAACAAACAAATTCAGGCTACAGTATTTCTTTATTATTATATTTTTTGCTATCAAACCAGACCTTCCTGGTTGATTAGAGGGAGGGAGGTTAATTAAAATGTACAGGCCAGACAGGTGTTTTAATTCCACTAGTATGACTGAGTTCTCTTTCATTTGGTTAGTTTATTCAGTTAAGGTCTTGTTTTGTTAATTAGTATATCTATTTTTATTTTTTATGTAGTATCCTCTTTAGTTGGCCTATTTAACAGGCCCACTTTAACAGCCTATTTTCACTGCAGTTTATTTTTTAATGTAATTTTTCTCCATTTTTTGTGTTCAATAAAAAACACACCATCTGTGTGTGTTAGTCTTTTGACTGCTTGGTCCCTTACAAGGTACCAGGGTTTGACACTAAAGTAATTTAAAAGAGTTGACCATTTTGAATTTATCAACTGTCTAATGGCTTTCATTAAAAGAGTAATTGTAAATACTATCGAGTAACTGAGTATTAGTATGTGACAATTTCTTTTGGAGTTGGCTTCCAATGTTGACCAGAGTGCACATTATAATATGTGACCCCAAGAACTACACTTAAATTAGAAACAACATTAAATGACAATAAATAAGATAAAAATAAACAAATAATACCATAAAAAGCAGTTGTCTAAAAGGATGTTACACTACAGCCAAATGCCAAGAAAAAGAGGTGTGTTTTTAGTAAAGATTTAAATGTGTGTATCATCTGAGTTGTGCAGATATGGAAAGGTAGATTATTGATAGACATACATTTTGATATATATGTATGATAGAGACCAGGAGGGAGGTGCAACAGTGAGCGCCTACAGCTGTAATACACAGTGCAGGTTCTGTCATGGTTTGGGGCTGCATTTCATCCACTGGTGCTGAGATCATGTCAAAAATCATTTATTACCACAGAAAAGTCTCAAACACGCTGACAATGCAGTAAAAGTATGTACACTGACACGTGAACATGCTCGTACCCAGATCAGGCAACCCCGGGTTAACTCAGAGAGTTTATAGCCAGCTTTGTGTGGTTACTTATGCTGGGCCCTGAACTATTGTACATTATTTGAAATCCAGTATTTGGATTTATGTATCCTAAAATTGGCAAGAAAGAAACACAGTGAGTGAGTGAGGAGTCAGCAGGCATATCCCAAATGAGACAACTTTGCTTTATAACTTCTGCCATAGGAGATATTAAGAGACTTTTAGCAAACCTCCTTGGGGTACCAGCTATTCTACAGAAAGCAGGACTCAATAGATATGTGTGGACAGCTGTAAATGATCCAGAGCTGCTCTCCTGAAATGGAGGTCAAATGTGGAGAGTGCTGAGTGATACATTTCTGACAAATGTACATCCTGATAATATTCTTATACAGCCATTGGGACAGGAAGAAAATCCAAGGGCCTATGTGTCAAGAGCTCATCAAGTGTGAAGAATTGTCACAGGAAACAACCCGGACTTGAATCAAATGGTGCAGTCCATTTTGCAAGCTAAAATACAGAAGGGACTGCCCCTGCCAGTAAGGAGCAGACTGGCATAAGCAGTTGGTCTCAAAAGCATGTAAAAGGGTGTTTATACGGATCATATAGCCCATCAAGTGGAGCTATATAGGAAAAAGGAGCATGATCAGAAAAAACAGGGCCAAGAGACTCTCAGAAAACTTAAATACAAATGGGGGAAAACAAGAAGGAAAAGAAGCAGGCTGTGCTCATACAGAGTCAGCTTCCGCTAAATCAACCAGCACCACAAATGCAGCCAAATCAGGTCCAACCTCAGTCGGTTCAGCCATCATCAGCGGTTCCAGCTGTTTCCTACCCACAACCATCCCTGATGTGATGGTGGTAAAACTTGTGAACGCTAAAGACTGTTCTTGTACAATACGCACTGTGGACCTAGGATGTTTATGGGACCATCAGACTTTGATACCTATATGATGGGCTTAGGTGCACAGAAACATAAGGCTATGGATGACTTGGATCAAATGACGTTTAATATTCCACACCAGAAACAGAGTAAAACGTTGATGGTGAGGAATCGAATTTTGCCTGGAAATGTAACTATAGGGAATTTCAAGGATATTTGTAGTGATAAAGCCAGTGCTTGAAAAAGTAATCCGATTACTGATTACTCCTGTAAAAAGTAACTTAGTTACTTTACTGATTACTTAATTTTAGAAGTAACTAAGTTAGATTACAAGTTACTTTTTTTAGTTTAATTCAACAGCTGTTGGTGTTGTGCCAAAAAGTGACCGTCTGCCATAAAGTGATCCTGATGTTTCTGTGTGCTTTTATGTGTCTTTGCTTACGTTGGTAAACAGAGTGCAGTCAGCATGATTTATGAAGGGCTTTTATATAACATGAAGAAATAACCTGTTTGTCAACAATCTTTGTGAGTCTGTGTTATTGTACCTACATTATAATCAGTCCACTTCAGATATCTTTATAGAACTGTGATGGTATATTTGTTGTGATCTCTGCAGCCTTCTGAGACAGATTTATGTTTAAAAAGACATTTTTAATGTCAGTGACAGTTTTTACCTTCATAAAAAAATGAATATATAAAAGTCACTTTGCCAAAAACTGAGTGCAGCTTCTACCCTGTGACAGAAATGCTGTTTCTCACTCACAATGACCTGATATCATTCATGAGAGAGATGTTTGACACGTTTCACAGGTTAGAGGTCAACAAGTCATTTAAATACAGTCGTTTAAATACGGGCGATCATTTTCTGGCAAAATCAGAAAATCAGTTTTTGGCAAACGATCACTTTTTGGCACAACACCGGCAGCACCCCCCGCCACCTCAACATAAAAATGACAGCCATGTTTAAGGGCAGCATTTCCTCTGCTACATCCTGTCCGCCCAGCTCCTTCAGCTCTCTTCTTACTGGTTTGGACTGAGATCCAGCTTTGGTTTTTTGGGTGCTGGGGGGCCTCCTGCATTCTCGCTCTATAGGTGTGACTGCGCCGTGACTCCAGGTGTTCCTTCAAACCTGACGTAGTGTTTTTGAAGCTAGATAGCACTTTGTCGCCAGCACAGAGTGCACAAATAACTTTTATGCTGTCATCTTTAGCTGACACAGACTCACAATAGTTCCTGTATTTCAGCTAAAAAACACACATCTCTCTCCTCCCTACAGTAGCCAGTGAGGACCAATGTAATGTTTTTTGGGAAGTAGAAGGAAAAGCTATTTGGCACAATTTCACAAGCTGGAATCTTACCACTGGAGGATAGGTTTAGGAGAAACGTAGTTACACTTACTATAAAAGCAATATGTTTCCAGGGAGAAATGGGAAAGGTGACATATAAATTGGGGTAATGTAGAGTAGTATATTGGGAATTTCACATTTATGTACAAGGAGTAAATCAGCATTGGATGTTTCAAATTCCATCTGTTACCTTTACAAAAGAAACTGCTCTGTGTTTTCTTTCTTCCTTCCAGAAAGATGTTAAGGAACCCGCTGGGCTGAAGGGTTCATACAGTAAGAATGAACTGGAGGACTCTGAACAAGGACACTGTGATAAAAGGCCCTGCTGAAAAACTGCAGTGATATATGTATATATATATATATAAATAAGATAAACATAACTCCCAAAGGCTGTGAAGTCAGTCAGGCATCCACTGGTCCACTATCTGTGTGACCATTCACAGTCACATTCACACCTATGGGCAGTTTAAAGTGATCGATTAACCTAGTTCTCAGTGCTCTTATATAAATAAACTTGACTTGACTTAAAGCACACAGTGAAGCAAAGCAACTACCAGATGTTGAAACATTTCTGAAAAAAAGGGACACAAGCTCATAGTCACAGCAGATTTTATGACACTTTTATAGCAAAAAACAAGTAATTCCAGGTGGCCTGTTTAACATTACAGGGTTTAAAGGGTCAGTGACTTTAAAAAACAGAAATTGGTTTCACAAGATTGAAGAAATGGATAAAGCAGGCTTACATTAAGCTGCCAGAATGGCGTTCTTAAAGAACCGACCTCAACTTTATTGAAAATTTGTGGACTAAGCTGGGTATGTGCCATGAAACCAACTAATTTACATGAACTCTACCAGTTCCAAGAAGAGAGGTTTAATATTCAGCCAGAATTATGCCAGAAGCTTGTGGATGGCTACCAAGAGCATCTGGCTGAGGTGCAACTTGCTAAGGGACATTTAATCAAATATTAGTGGGGGTATATGTATATTTCTGAGCCTATGTGTATTTTTGACCCCTTGCAGATCAGAGAAAATCCAAAATAAATTCTAGCTTGTGCATCCAAGTTTTGTTTTTAAAGTCATTAAAGATGTGTGCAGTACAATCATTCCACCCTGGAAAACAAACAGTTCAAAGAAATCATAAAAAGCCCAAAATGAATATGACATCCATGCCCATGGTGAGCAGCTGTAGACCGTACACTATATAGTTTACGTCTAAATCTCAGTAGCAAATATACCTTATCTGAACATTATTGTAATTATATCTTTGCCATCTTGCTTAAAACAGGAGTTTAAAACCAAAACTGGAGCTCATAATTTCCCAGCAACTGATGTCTTAAATTACAGATAAACTGACAATGTTGTTTTTAAGACAGAAAAACCTGTAGTCTTGCAATAAAATTAAACAATTTTGCAACAGCATGAAAGCTTTTTGTTTCAGAGCAAGTTTATTTCTGAGTAGCCTGGAAAACCCGACCTACAACATGTTTAATTAGTTTAGAAACCAGACCAAAAACCTCTGGACAAATTCACCATCTGCTTTTCCACTTTTACAGCTGATGGCAATATTTTAACTTGTTGGTTATCTGTTTCAAAGTATGGAAACAGCTTCTCAGTGAAAGTGTGTTTAAAGGTGTGAATGTGTGTGCTGGTGTCAAGATCAAAGAATGAGAGCTTCCCTCTGTCACAGTCCAGCTGAACTCTGACCCTCTGCAGGTTCTTCACTGAGAGAACTTTCTCTGAAACTGGTGGAGAGCCTGCAATGTATCTACCTTTATTACAATATATTTCCCAGAATCCAGTTTGTATAGGACCCTTTTTACAAACAGATGCCTTTACCATGCCTAGGCACCAGCATTTATCATTTCTGATCTCAACATCCCAACAGTGAATCCCTGTGGTAAAGCCCTCAGAGCCCAGGACAACTGGATGGGAGTCAACCCTCTCTGGATTGTCAGGAAGGTTCTGTTTGTTTCCACGTCTCACACTGGTCAGATCTTCAGATAACATGAGCTCTGGATGAGCAGAGTTTGGATCAAGGATTACAGGAGTGTAGGAGACCATCTCCTTCATCTTGGCCCAGATGCTATAGGTCAGATTGCCCAAGTGTTTGGCCACATCTACCAGAGCCCCAGAGACCAGCTCTGGCTCCTTCAGCAGGAGGCGCTGCTGGATTTGTTCTGCTGCAAACTTGTAGTTGTGCAGGAATAAGACATCTTCAGCTCTCACCTGCTCCTCTGTGGCTCTGATTGTTTCTGACAGAGCTGCTATCTCCCTGCTCAGAGCCTCTGTCTTCTCCTTCATCTTCCTCAACTTCAGTTCTTCTTCTTCTCTCAGAATAGCAATTCTTGCCTTCTCTTCTTCCTGTAGAAACTCGTAACATTTCTTAAACTGCTCCTTAATCTGCCTCTCTGTCTGCTGGGCCTGGACCTTAATGTGTTCTGCTGTCTGTTCATATTTTACTTTAGCTTGTTCAAAGATTTCCAGTTTATCCTGTAAGGGCTTCAGACCTTTCTGGAGCTCCTTTCTGTGGTCCTGTGCAGCTTCTTCAATTGGGCTGAACTTGTGGTTTTTGTGTGTTTTTGAATCCCGACAGACGACACATGCTGGCTGCTGATGATCCAGGCAGAAGAGTTTGAGTTTCTCAGAGTGCAGACTGCAGAGAGGCTCAGACTCTGCAGAAGCTTTGAGATCTCTCTGCAGTAAGAAGGCCTCACACAGGTTCTTTAACACCAGGTTACAGGGAGGATCCTCTAACAGGTTTGTCTTCTTACAAAGGGGGCAGGTGTGCACTGGCTTCTCCCTCCACCACGTCTGCAGACAGTCTCTGCAGAAGCTGTGGCTGCATGAGAGGATGATGGGATGTCTGAAGATGTCGTGGCAGACGGGACAGCAGAGATCCTTTTCAGACTGAGAGGACATTTTATCAACAATGGAGACGGTGAGCCGTCCAGAGAGGAAGTGTCTCAAAACTTACTTTCACTTTTAGCTGCAACTTCTTTAAAACTCCCGTTTGTAACATGGAATCAGCAGCACAGAGCTGAAGTGTGTCCCAGTATTCCCAGCACTTCAGTATTCCCAGAACTTCAGTATTCCCAGCACTTCAGTATTCCCAGTGTTGTTCTTGCTGAGCTGTAATTCGTCTCTGTTCTGACGATTGATCTTAGCACGCAGCTCACAGAGTGAAACTGTCATGGTGCATGAAATCTGACACCCATACAGGAAATAAATGAGGACCATGCATATGAAAAAGGGAGTGGTTCTTTTTTTAAAAAAAAAAAGTGGCTGGAGAGAGGATGGTGACAAGTACTACAAAAGCATATTCACTGTAAATAATAATACAATAAATAATGCATTAAAAATTAAATCCTGCAAAGATGAAAAATTAAGGTAAAATTTAATTGAAATTAATTTAATTGAAAGCCATGAGCTTCTGACTCATAGAAGACTGTCTGACTTCATCCAATATCAGGACGTGTCTGTGGGAGAGATTCACAGATTTTTATTTTGAGCTTGGTCTAAATTACAAACTCAGAATTAAAGACGTTCTACTCAATGCAAACATTTTTATGTGTGCTGAGGCTGAGCCAGGCAGGTGAGTGGCTGAGAGCAGAAGAGGGTGAGACAGGTGTGTGTGTTTGTGTGAATGAGTGAGGGCGTGAGAGCGAGTCAGGCAGGTTCATTCCTTCGTGCCTGTACAGTCTTATATTGTTATGAATTGTCCTTCCTTTTAAGAAACTCAGCTGTGTTTTGCTGATATTTGAGATACCTTTTTTCAGTCAGCGCTACTTACAGCCACACTTGCTGACATGGTAGTGACCACAGCCCTATAGTGAGTATTCTGCATGTTGTTAACTCTTTGTGGAGCATGGAGTGTGATATTTCAATCAAAAATACAGGATGGGAAATAACAACCCTTGACATGATCATGGTAATGACGATGATAATGATGGTTTTGATAATTATGATATGATGATGATGATGATGATATATGATGATGATGAAGAACATGATGATTGTGATGATGATGATGATGTATTTTGTTTGTGTAATTTGTTTGTTTTGTTAATCCAATAACACTTTAAAGATCAGTGTAAACTTTTATTGTGTAAACACTGTGATGAAGCTACACACTTGCCTTCACAAAGAATTTTAACAACAACAAAGCTCCAGTGACGATATGCAGTCAGAGACAGATAAATTAATAACAGGCAGCATAAACGGACTTTGTAATAAGCTCACTCCAGTGGGTTCACCTTTCGAGGACCCCTGCTGCCTTCAGATGTGTCTTAGTCACACAGTTGCTGCAGATTTGCAGACTGCACATCCATCATGTGAATGTCCCGTTCTACCACATCCCAAATCTGAGCTACAGGACTGAGATCTGTTTGCTGCGGAGGCCGTTTGAGTCCAGCGAACTCACCGTCATGTTCAAGAAACCAGTTTGAGATGACGTGAGCTTTGAGACATCCTGCTGGAAGCAACATCAGAAGATGGATACACTGTATTTTGTTCCCTCAGCCCCAACCGGTCACAGCAGATGACTGCCCCTCCCTGAGCCTGGTTCTGCTGGAGGTTTCTTCCTGTTAAAAGGGAGTTTTTCCTTCCCACTGTCACCAAGTGCTTGTTCATAGGTATTCATTTTGACTGTTGGGTTTTCTCTGTATTACTGTAGGGTCTTTACCTTATAATATAAAGCATCTTGAGGTGACTGTTGTGATTTCAATTTAATTCAATTCAATTCAATTTTATTTATATAG